>ML778578.1:792979-818333 GCA_009831015.1 Picea engelmannii
CTCATCAACTACTTGTCTCAACCATATACCCAACATGTACCTCAACCAAAAGCCCTCATCAATTTCATCATCCAAATATGATTTGTAACTCTGTAATAGACCTGGTGTATATGATCACATACCTGCAAACCTTCCTTAACTTTAACAACAAGATACTAGCATTTTCATCAAACTTTACTTTAGTCTCACATGACTAGTTTTGGATTAGTCAAAAACCCTAACTTGAAATAATCATAACTATGTACCTGTCATGAATAAAGATCTAAAAATAGTACATAATGTTCTTCAGTGTGTTTTATGCAAGTCTGCTAGGTGTCACTACTTGGAACCTCTCAGAAAAGGAGCTATAGAAAAAATGGCATACCTTATTGAATTCTGGCATATTCTAAAGAGCGAACTTGTAGAGCATTCCCCGCATGGAATATTTGTTTTATAGATCTGAAAATTTTACACAGAATACTACAGACTGTACTATAACCAACACTTTTGGTTTTACTTAATTTTGATCTATTATGAATAATTTATGACATTTTTACCCGAAACACTTGTTCTAGACTAATTTCAGGACTAGCCACAAACCCTATTTACTCCAAAACTACAACGACCCGCAAGATGAAATTTTTACCACAACTACTTGGATATGTTTTCTCAATGGCCTGTCAATTTCATGGTTTGAATCATTCTAGAAAAACATTTATTGTGAAAATGGTGAGATGACATGTAAATAACATACCTTAGAAAGCATCATCAAAAGAATTTATCCTCCATTGAATTTCGGCCTTCTTTACTTCACCTTCTCTCTGAAATTAGACTTAGATATCCTTTGGTTACCTCAGTCACCTGTAGATATTCAATATGCTCAAGTGATCTTCCTCAAGGGGTTACCTTTTAACCATCTTAACCCACTTTCCTTATTTTAGGGTTAACCAACTTATAACCACTTATCCAATTAGTAATTTATCCATTAACATTATTATTTAAATAATTTATTTTGTATCCACTTTGACTTATAGTACACTTATCACTTCACTTTACCTCAAGGGGTTACCTTCTAACCATATTAAACCACTTTCCTTATTTTAGGGCTAACCCACTTCTAACCACTTGTCAACATAGTAATTTCTCCATTAACTTTATTATTTAAATAATTTCTTTTGTATTCACTTTGAATTATAGTAAAATCATCACTTCACTTTATTATTTTTCCCCTTCACATAACTCATTAGTTAGCAATCACCATTTACTCATTACTTATTGTTGTCATTTATAATCAGTTAAATGTGAACATATATTAGCAACAGATATCAGCAATATACCATCAACAAATCATCACCATGAGGAACACAAGGAACACAAGATGTATGTACAATTTTCTTTTTTATTACAGACTACAATCCTTGGGTTGTCAACAACAACTGAATAGAGTACAACTCTACAAGAGCACCAGTTCTATAATTCAAGACTCAGCTTACACCCTCGGCACCAACTGAGATGAGGCAACAATCCTCAACATATGTCAATTTGTCAACAGGTATGTGACCTGCCGGTAGTGCAGCATGTGTATGTACATTCCCTACTAGTAGTATAGCTCGTGTATGTATGCGTCCAGTCTGTACTACATCCTAAGTATCAAATCTGAGTACTTAGGGTTTTCTATTCAATATGAACTCTGATCCTCTTCCTTCATACACACTCTCTCTCAGAATAGATCTACAATACTTGCTCAAGAGATACATATTCACAAGAGACCCTTGCCTCTTATTTATACTCTCCAAGCAGCTTCCTTAGAAGCATCTTCTAGGTCACTTAACCCACTTTTGGGTTACTTAACCCATTTTCCTCATTTTATGGTTAACCACTTTCCATATTTAGAAAGTTCTCCATTACTTTATCATTTAAATATTCCTCCTTGACTTTGTCACCTCACTTTATCATTTAAATAATCTTCTTTGATTTTGTCACTTCACTTTATTATTTAAATAATCCTCCTTGACTTTTTCACTTTACTTTATCATTTAAATAATAATTTCTTCTTTGCAATCTCTTTGACTTCTTTGACTGTTTGGGGCTTCAAGCCTACATATGAGGGTCCTCCAACTTCGTAAGGCCATAACTCTCAAACCATGAGGAGTTATGTGACATTCCAAATACCACAGAAAATATTATGACAAGCACTATCCATCTAGGATAGTTCAACTGATATTCATCTCATTATTCCACATTTAAGCATGGATTCTCCAACCATACTTCTAGGATAACTCAACCATAAAGTGTCTTCCCGTGAGTGCTTTCACCATAAGGGGACCACTTTGGAGTTCATCCATTTGTACACCTTATCAATCATGATAAGGCAATAATGATTCATCTTTACATCAATCCAACAATGCATCATATACCAATGAAACAACATCAATCCATCTTCATCTATGCATCATGACTATGATTCCACTTGACATCTATCCATTCTCATCAAGGACAATACATATTACATTTGATGTTAATCATCAATTAATCAATCATTTGTCATCAATCAATCACTTGACAACAATCAATGACATTAATATATCACTTTACATCAATCAATCAAACCTTCGGCATCAATGACAACATGATCCAACAATCTCCCCCTTTGGCATTGATGGCAATACCAACATTGATGTCAACACTAATCATTGATGGCAACATGTAGTCAAGGAATAGCTCTACATCAATAATCATCTCAATCACATCAATGTGACTATCTCTCCCCCTTTGACATCAATGGAAAAGGATAGTTCTCTCCTCTTGGGGCTGCTCCCCCTGCTTGAACTCTCCTTGGGGATGCTCCCCCTGTCTGGATGCCTTTGATCTTCCTTTGAATAATCTCTCCCCTTTTTAAATAAGGGATATAACTTTGATGTAATGCTAAAGATATATCCCTCATGCTCCCCTGTGATCATTTCTCCCCTTGGAACTATGTGTCTGTGCTCTTTCTCCAAATATAGGGCTCTTTCCTCCTAGAATCATGGGAAGAATAATGACCCCCCCCCCATGGGTATGTCTCCCCTTATCTTCTCTGCAGTATGAAAAATATTATGCCATGACAATATGCTTATGTTGCAAATGCTACTACTCAACTGGATCATAAAACAACTGCTCTTTCTATGACGATCCTTGGACCTGTCCATGCATCAAAACTTGTGCCATACCATGAAACAAAATATATTTCAACAATGAAATCGAGAATCGTGAATAAGACATCAACCAAGTACATCATGTACCAAATTGTATGCCAACCATGCACAACACCAATGTGCATCAATCATGTATATCAATACCATACAAAGTGTCAAAAGATATCATTAATGGAATGTATCAACCATATGCCTCTACCAACATGTCAACCATGTGCCTCAAACAATTGTCATATCATTCATGATATGTCTTCACTATGAACCAAGTGCCACAATAATGTATCTCAATCAATCATGTGTCTCATCATATCATCCAATACATCATGTGATAATCAAGTAATACCAATGGTGTACTTTTAGCCAAGTACTTATCATCCAAACATATACCATCTATGAGTGTACCAAACATGTACATCAACATGTATCACCACTTGTACCAAGCAAGTACATCAACCATGCACCAGTACCACAACAAGATGAATCCTCATACATGTATGCCAAATCCACCATAAAACATGTGCCAATCAAACTGATAGTAGGTGCCTCTACCAAGTGTACTAGTAGTGTACCAATCATGCATCAACTATAGATCAAGCTATGACTCAACACGATTACCTTATCAACTCACCAACAACATGTCCCAATATGTAGTCTAACCATATGCCAAATGCATGCATAAAGTTGTTCAACAAGTAAGCTTCCAATAATACATCATAAGATATATCAATGAAACTCAAAATATGTACCATCCATGTACCCCAACAGATCAGTCTCAATCCTCCATTCACTACAGCAAATACTTAAGCAATCAATGTGTACTAGAAGTGTGCCTCAATAGATCAATGACATTTCTAGCTAGAATCATCATGATATATCTCATAACAAAAGTGCCATAACTTCACTGTCATAACCAACATTGTTCTTCAACAGAAAATGCCTCAATCCATACTCATGGGTTAGTGCCATGCATCCAAGATAGTCTTTCATTATATATCATCACCATACATAATCCAATATGTAATCATGAAAACCTGCARCAAACATTGTCAGAACCTGCAACAAACTATGYCAGACCCTGCAAGATAGAGTTATACCATCACATCAAGTTGMAACCCATCTGCATAGYMTTTTTCCCAAGGCTTTACCACATATGTGYGGCCTGCTRCACAGACARATYSCRTATKTAYGTGACCTACTCAAGGTCAKCCTRYGTATGTACACGAYTGTTACCACTGTCACCCAYGAATGYTTCAGTAGATRACACACTTGAGCTTCCCTTAAGGCTTCCATTCYTCTCTGGTTGTTYAGTCTTCTTCACCCACTTCTGAAGGTGTCCYTGYTTCTCARAACTTGAKCTATGAGCTTCCATTTTTTTSAAATATGTCTYCCTTCCTTACTTCATTCCTTCTTCTAGTCATGYTATATGAAKTCCTCATCATRGAMTTTCTTCTTTTGTTCCATCAATCCTGGRATTTGTGKTCAAATCCACTACARTTGTAGCATCTCATGMTRTRACAGTGAAAAGCAATGTGTCCTACTTRATCACATCTCCAACACCTTATGGTGTTATGAAATATTCCATTATCTCTTCTTGCATACGATTTKCATTCCAAAGCTTTGTGACCATATTCATTACATGAATAACATTGACCATGAAAAATACTTTTATACATTTKCTTTGGTGTCCATCTTCTTTGAGGTGTAAGGATGGCTTMTTGATGTCTTCCTTGCTTTGTTCTTTTGAAACTTTCCTTCCCTTGTGTAGATGGTTGACTTGCAACATTATMTTCATCCTTTGAGARTGAGGGACTTAACTCATGYTTCTTTGAGGTGCTTGCTTCAACATGTGTAGCTTCTCTCTTGTATCCAAGACCTGATTTATCATTTGGTGATCTTTGAMTTTCCAAGATMTCATTCAAGATTTGTGAGCTATTCAAGAATTTGTTTGACTTCTCTACTTTCTTTCTAAGATCAACAACTTCARCTTCTAACTTATGACATGAWWTTTCCTTTTCATTTACTTGATTCTTCAATAGTTCCTCTACCCTTTTGGMTTCTTCAATTTGGGTCTTGAGATGGACAATAATTTCAAGACTTTTGTTAATCTCATCATCTACCTTCTTATCTTCTTTTTCATTCTTTAGTCTTGTGATCTCTTCTTCTTTTTCTTCTAATTGAGTCTTATTACTCTCTTCTTGTTCTTTGAGCATTTCCTTTAACTTCAAGATGTGCCTTTGACTCTTCTTACGAAACTTTTTAGTGTTATCGGAAAGATAGTTGTAGTCTATATAGTAATGATCAGATTTGTATTCATATAGACCCCCTTCAACTTTATTTTGAAGTTTTGATAGTTCTTATTCTATTCTTACCATGGGATAACTACCATCAAACTCTACACAAACTATTTCTAGATTTTCTTCTTCACTTGTAGAGGAATAGTCAACATTATCACATTTTGAATTATTGCAATCAAGGGTTTTTGAAGATTCTTTACCTTCATTTGAAATGTCTTCAATATCTTGCTTTTTGCCAACATCATCACATGATTATTTATCTTCATTTGAAATGTATTCAAGATCATCACATTTAGAAATAATGCAATCAAGAGTTTTTGAAGATTCTTTACCTTTATTGATCTTGATGGAGTTGTCTTCAATATCTTCCTTCTTGCTTTGGTATGTCTCCTCTAGCTTTAGCAATAGATCCTTGGTGGAAGTGTATTGTCTCATGCTCTCTTTGATAGGACTTGAGAGTCCACTAAGAATGGTCTTGAGAGATAATGCATCATTTTTCTTTCCTTCCCTTTGAGCTGCAAACTTTGACTTGTTCTTCAAGGAAACTGATCCACCAATAGCTGCCTTCCAAATACCTGCTCCCATCTCTTTCAAATGCACTCTCATTTTTATTCTCCAAGTAGAATAGTTTTCCTCATCAAGGATTGGAACTTCATCATCCATATGTGTGTCTATGGATCTCCTCCAAGCTTGTTAAGGATTATAGTGAAACCCTTCTCTGATACCAATTGTTGGACACATTGACTACACTGAGAGGCGGGGGTGAATAGTGTAGGGCTCTTTTTTCCAAAACTTCCCCTTCACATAACTCATTAGTTAGCAATCACCATTTACTCATTACTTATTGTTGTCATTTATAATCAATTAAATGTGAACATATATTAGCAATAGATATCAGCAATATATCATCAACAAATCATCACCACAAGGAACACAAGATGTATGTACAATTTTATTTTTTATTACGAACTACAATCCTTGGGTTATCAACAACAACTTAATAGAGTACCACTCTACAAGAGCACCAGCTCTATAATGCAAGACTCAGCTTACACCCTCAGCACCAACTAAGATGAGGCAACAATCCTCAATAGATGGCAATTTGTCAACAGGTACACGACCTGTCGGTAGTGCAACAAGCATATGTACGTTCCCTACCAGTAGTACAGCTCACATATGTACATGGCCAATATGTACTACATCTTGCGTATCACATCTGAGTACTTAGGGTTTTCTCTTCAAGATGAACTCATATCCTCTGCAACCTTCAATCACATTATCTTATGTCTTTCACTGTCCAATCTGAACCATAACCAATCACAACACATCCAAGCTCTCCAACAACTTACTCATGCTCCTAAATAATACAAAATGAATGCTACTCAATCATGTATAAGAAATCGTCATATTATGGCAATCATATCAGTACTAAATCATAAGAGTGTTGTTCACTCTATCAACCAACACAAACCACATTACAACAGCCATACCAAGAATTCCTTAAGCATTCACTACACAACAAGCAAGAGTATCCATCAAGACAATAATGTAACCATACCAGAATTTCTATGGCAGATCTAAGCCCATAGAATGCAGATCTAGAACATGCTTCAGTCTTCAAAAGCTAGCACTAGCGCACACACAAGTCTTCATGACTTCATCCACTGTATGTGCTCTGTCCTCATTCAGCCCATGTATGTACATGCTCTGGCTCACTACAGCCCACGTATACCTCAGAAACTAGGGTTTTTTAACTTCCGAAACTTTTTTCTCTGTGATCTCAGACTTACCGAAACTTTGATGCGTCCATGAGATGCTTCATACACTCTCTCTCTCAGAATAGATCTACAATACTTGCTCAAGAGATACATATTCACAAGAGACCCTTGCCTCTTATGTATACTCTCCAAGTAGCTTCCTTAGAAGCATAATCTAGGTCACTTAATCCACTTCTAGGTTACTTAACCCATTTTCCTCATTTTATGATTAACCATTTTCCATATTTAGAAAGTTCTCCATTACTTTATCATTTAAATATTCCTCCTTGACTTTGTCACCTCACTTTATCATTTAAACAATCTTCTTTGATTTTGTCACTTCACTTTATTATTTAAATAATCATCCTTGACTTTGTCACTTTACTTTATCATTTAAATAATAATTTCTTCTTTGCAATCTCTTTGACTTATTTGACCTTTTGGGGCTTCAAGCCTACATATGAGGGTCCTCCAACTTCGTAAGGCCATAACTCTCAAACCATGAGGAGTTATGTGACATACCACCGGAAATGGTATGACAAGCACTATCCATCTAAGATAGTTCCACTAACAAATTCACTAATCTTCATCTCATTATTCCACATTTAAGCATAGGTTCTCCAACCATACTTCTAGGATAACTCAATCATAAAGCGTCTTCCCGTGAGGGCTTTCACCATAAGGGGGCCACTTTGAAGTTCATCCATTTGTACACATTATCAACCATGATAAGACAATAACGATTCATCTTTACATCAATCCAACAATGCATCATATACCAATGAAACTGCATCAATCCATCTCCATCTATGCATCATGACTATGATTCCACTTGACATCTATCCATTCTCATCAAGGAAAATACATATTACATTTGATGTTAATCATCAATCAATCAATCCTTTGTCATCAATCAATCACTTGACATCAATCAATGACATTAATTTATCACTTGACATCAATCAATCAAACCTTTGGCATCAATGACAACATGACCCAACAACTAACATATGAGGAAAAAGATTTGAAAGGAGAGATGGTTAACATTTATCAAAAACCACAAGTATTAATTAATTATCTTATAGATAAATTTTCAAATGGAGATTGGGTTTTGGATTTGTTCTCGAGTTCAAGTAAGAATTATGATCTAATATTTATGAAATCATACTTCAATATTATATTATTTTTAATTTATGTCTTTTAACAGTATCTAACTTCATTATTTATTTTGTATTTGGTGATTAGGTACAACATTAGTGTGTTGCCTATAGAAAGGAAGGAATTGCATAGCCATTGAAAGTGACCCAATGCAGTGCAGTTTGATTCAACAAAGAATTAATGCTATTCTAGCTCTTCCAAGTGAAATGCAAGAAGTTGGCTTGAGGAAAGGATATTTTGGTGAATCAAAGGTGGCAAAATTGTCAAATGAACCTCAAGTACCATTAGGAGGAATTATTGGAAAGAATCACTTTGGAGAACTTGCAGATATCAAAGAACCAATGGAAGAACAAAATGACATAATGGAAGCACAAAATGACGTCGAAGAAGATGATAATGTGTCTGTTGAGAATGATGAATTTGGGATATATGATATTGTTGATTAGTTTAAAGATGCCTTTGAAGACGATGCTCAATTTTGCAAATTTTTTATGAGCTATAACTGTAATGATTTAACTTTCATATTTTAAAATAAGAATAAAGATGTGTCTATTGTTGTTTTCTGATGAATCCTTTTATTGTTTTTTTTTTTTGTTTTTTTTGTATGTGAATCACTATACATTGGAAGATTTTATTAAATGTTGTCATTTTTTTACTTCAAATGTATTAAAATATGAAAGAAAATGATATTTTTTTTATAAAATTTTGACTTTTTCTATTCAATTATGTCCATAAAAATGTTTTATTTGACATGTTATTTTAAGGAATGTGTACCAAAATGTATAGGTTTTTTATTATATATGGCTATAAAATGTGTATTTTTTTTATAAATATTCAAAAAAAATGTTATTTAACTACAATTTTTTATTTATTTATTGGAGTAAAGGTAAACAATGTGTTAAAAATGATGTTTTTCACTATATTTAAAAAGTATGGAACAATAAATTAATTGAGACAAAATTATATGAAGAATCGTAACTTCAAAAAAGTAAATGGTAAAAAATATTTTTAAGATTGAAAGAAGCATGAAAAAATGACTAAAAACATTGTTGAATAAAAAAAAAATAGAAAAAATTGAAAATAGATGAAATATAAGCATTTAAAAAAATAATGTGGAAACATTATGGATTGAAAAAATGAAAATATCGAAAACCACCTAAAAACAGAGGGGGGGTGCTACCAGTAGCACCATTTTTAGAAACGGGGTAAAAAGTTGGACCCCCAAAAAATCGAGAACTTTGTAGAGTTCTCATTAAGTTGGTAACTATGTTCTATGCAATTGGTTTCAAGAATGTCGATAAATGGAACTTCAAAGTGCAGCGCAATATTGCATTTTTTGAATATCTATCAGATGATGAAAGACTAGGAAATATGCAGAGTTTCTATTAAGTATGACCATGTGAAGGAAAATTCATATGTCAGCTTTCTGATTGGTGGTGTTGGAAGAAGTTTGTTATCTCCAACATTCTACGATTCTAGAATGTTGGAAGTTCATGGTCAAGAGCGGGCTAAGAAGAACAAGTAGTGTTTCTGTTGTGGGGTGGGAAGAGAAGGTCATGGGACCAGGGGTCAAGTCCCTTGCTCACTAATTTTCTCTTGGTGTGTGAATTTCATTATTTCTTTATCTCGTTGTTTGTCCACTCATGAAATCTAGCTATAGTAAGAGACCACCTACATAGTTTCATAGAATTATTAATATCAGTTTGGTCCACAATTAAAAGTTTTGTTTATTTCTGTAACTTCGAGCAGGTATTATCACATGACCCTAGGTGTTGTGCATGTGGGAATCATCGTGGGAACCACATCACACTTTCGGTTTGGTGAAAAACCCCTTGGATTTGAGTAGGGGATTCATGGGTTTGGTTATGGGATTTGTGGGCTTGTGTTGGGGCTTCACACCCACAAGGAAAGACTAATTCGATGTTGATTTGTGGGGGGGGCTTCTATGGTGACCCCTAAGGATTGTATATAAAGGAGAGAAGTCATTGTGACATAACATATCATGTAGAGTGTGTGGAGACATGGAGCTAGCATAAGTGAGTCTGCACTTGTGCTAAGAGGATTGGTGATCTCAGCAAAGGGGAAGTCTGGAAGGTGGTGAATCTGGCCCAAGAGAGAGGAGCGAAGTAGGTCGCATGTGTGAGTAATTTTTTCGTACCATACATGATTCGCAGACGAGTGAAGCATGTATATACACAGGTTACAGAAGATCGAATCACGTATAGGGTATACGCGGTTTGCAGGAGATAAAACCGCGTATGTCTATGAGTTTCTAGTTGGTGAATCGCATATCTGATTTTTTGGGTAGGTACAGATTCGTACAGGATGGAAGGTGACGTCACCGGGTCGTACATGTGGTCTATAGAAAATTTGTGTGCAGAAGAGATTTCTAGATATTGTTGAGGTTTTCTTTTCTAATTTGTATGGTTATTAGAGAACAAGTTTGTTTTCAGTTTTGGTTACTTTGGAGGACAAGGTTGTCCTTAAATTTTGGTGATATTGTATTGGTTGGGAGGGATGGTTTTTCCGTCGGGATTTCTAAAGATAATAAGATTACATAATTGAAATTGTCTCATGTGCATTGACGATTCATCTCTTATCTTTTTGTTTTCGTTGCATATGTTTTCAATCAATAGTTTATGTGTAAAGTTGTTCAGTGATAGTTAGATCACTAGGAAGAGATTTTCAAATGTGAAATTAGTCACATAGAGTTGCATGTGATAATTGACATGGTATTAGAGCTTGGGATCTAAAGAGAAGGGGATAATCTTGAGACACATTTTTGATGCAACACTGGAGGAGTGTTGTTCTTGTTCTTATTCCAGGTAGGTCACAGGTGATAGCTCTGAGAGGGAGCTATAGTGATTGTTCCAGGTGGGAAATGGTTAGATGGTCTCTAGGGTGAGACATGGAGCAGACCGTCCAGATGAAGAGTTGTGGACTATTGCATCTCAATGGTGTGGCAGGTTGGGAGTTCTGGTGGATTGGCAGAGAGCCCAGATCATAGAAGTATGTTGTGTGGCAAGTTTCCAACCTTGTGGATGGACTTCTTGTGACTTTTCATAGTGATTTGTGATGGGTGTAGCTTGGATGCTTTGGCACAGACGAGATAGTCTCATGCGTATCACAGGCTGATGAGATAGAGTCTTCATTGGGCTGGAGAGTTGCACATTGTCAAGGTATGACGATGTATGAGGTATTTGACCTAGGAGGATGAGGACATCTGCATAGATGAGTTGCGAAGGTATAGAGTGGACTAGATTGAGTGTCCAACTATAGCTTGGGATTGTTCAGACAAGTAAACATGATCAGTGGTAGCATGTGCAGACACAGAGAGGTTTTTAGTGATTTGGATGATGGACTTTGGTAGTAGTTCATTGGATGGTCGTGACTTGGGGAAGAAGCATGCTTGCCTTGGAGGATTGCATGGTTCTTATCTAGTGAGAGCCACTGGCACATGACAAGGGCATATGATTTGTTCGTGAGATTCATAGTGTCTAACTCAAGTATGTATGAGGAGCTTGGTAGGAGGACTAGGCATGTAGTACAGGGATCTAAAGCAATGGTATTTTGAATGGAGTCAAGGGATGTGTTGCGAGTGGAAAATGTGTTATGAGTTCCAAGAGTGTGTTATCAACCTTAGGGATTGAGGATTAGGGATATGCAGTGTTATTTTGGGATGGACAAGTGTTATTGGATGTTGAGTTAGTCTTGGGGACCTTTTGTGCAGGGGATATGTGCACGAGATATGTTGTCAGGGTTTGAGAGGATATGGAATGATTGTATCCAAGAAGATACTCGGTTGGTGTCCAGGGAGGATACAAATGGTTTGACTGTCATGATTGTGGTCATTTTGCTTCATAGTTTCCACACCAGAGGGGAAGGGAAAGAAGGTAGCATACATCAACAATAGATGTTGATGAGGTTGCATACATGTTCCAGAAGGAGATCTTGTTGGTCTCCACCCATTTAGGTACAGTCTCCAACAAGGGGACTTAGTTGGTGGATAATAGAGAATATTTCCATATGACATGTGCTAGAGAGTTGTTTGACACTTTCACAGATATTGGCTCAGGCTTGTGTGTGGAGCTTGGCATGGGAGTCAAGCATGCAATACAAGGATCTAGTATAGTATCATTCTGATTGGAGTTAGGAGAGGTGTTGAGGGTTATGGGTGCCAAAACTCAAGAAGAGTGTTCTCTCAGTCTCAGAGATTGAAAGAAATGGGTACCACATATTATTTTGAGTTAGACATGTGTTTTTTATGCCTAGAGGATATAGCTTCAAATCAACAACAGTTCTTCGAGTTATAGAGGGCCATCCTATGTGTGTTGCGACCAACATGAGAAGAGAGATAGATGAGGAGGATTAGGTAGCTCCACCAGTGGTGAGGCAGGTGGACCCACCAATAGTACCGACTTAGAGGGAGCCAGATTTAAAAGGGAGTTAACCCTCAGGATCTAGTAGGGAGGAGCATCCTCCCAAGACTCTGCAGAGGATAGTGGACAGGGAGCATGTAACTCTAAAGGTTGTGTGGACTCAGAGGGAGTCAAACTTCAAAGGGAGACAGGAGGCTTAGAGGGAGAGTCATTCACTCAGTGGGAGCCAACCTTCAGGTCCAAATGGGAGAGAAGCATCTTCCAATATTGTCAGGTGTGTGTCATGGGTTGAGATGGCTAGAAAGGAGGTTCAAAGGCAGGAGGCTTCTAGGAGCAGGATTTCTTCCAGGATGGGATCATGTTGTACAATAGGATTTGCTTCAGTGACCAAGGATGCAGCTATTCAGGAGGACTGGAGAGCAGGATTTTCTTCGGTGACAGAAGGAGCATCCAATCAGAAGGAATGGAGAGCAATTATGGTAGAGGATCTAGTGCAGGAGATAGAGCTACTTCCAGGTGATGATGGAGGATGGAATGCATCCCTCGCTAAGAGGGAGTGTTGATTCTTTTGTAGCATTGGGAGGCATTACCACTTGTGGAGTGTGGTGAGAATACCTTCCTCGCTAAGAGCGAGTGTTAATTTTTGTAGCTTCAGATAGGTATTCTCACATGACCCTAGGTGTTGGTCATGTGGGAATCATCGTGGGAACCACATCACACTTTCGGTTTGGTGAAAACCCCCTTGGAATTGAGTAGGGACTTCATGGGTTTGGTGATGGGCTTTGTGGGCTTGTGTTGGGGCTTCACACCCACAAGGAAAGTTTAATTTGGCGTTGACTTGTGGAGGGGCTTCTATGGTGACCCCTAAGGATTGTATATAAAGGACAGAAGTCATTGTGACATTGCATATCATGTAGAGTGTGTGGAGACATGATGGAGCTAGCATAAGTGAGTCTGCACTTGTGCTAGGAGGATTGGTGATCTCAGCAAAGGGAAAGTCTGCAAGGTGGTGAATTTGGACCAAGAGAGAGGATCGAAGAAGGTCGCACATGTGAGCGAATTTTTTTGTACCAAACACGGTTTGCAGACGGGTGAGATGCATATATACGTGGGTTGCAGAAGGATGAATCGTGTATAGGGTATACACAGTTTGCAGGAGAGAAAACCATGTATGTCCACGGGTCGCTAGTTGGTGAATCATGTATCTGGTTTTCTAGGCAAGTACAAATCCATAAATGTTGACAGGTGAAGTCAGCAGGTCATACAGGTGGTCTATAGAAAATTTGTGTGCAAAGGAGATTTTCAGATATTGTTGAGGTTTGTTTTTCTAATTTGTATGGTTATTGGAGAACAAGGTTGTTCTCAGTTTTGGTGACTTTGGAGGACAAGGTTGTCCTCATATTTTGGTGATATTGTATTGGCTAGGAGTGTTGGTTTTTTCCTCAAGATTTATGAGGATAATAAGATTACAAAATTGAAATTGTGTCTCATGTGTATTGATGATTCATCTCTGATCTTTGTGTTTCTGCTACATATGTTTCCAGTCAATATTTCAGTGGATCACTAGGAACCAATTTTCAGATCTGAAATTAGTCACATAGAGTTGCATGTGAAAATTGACTAGTTTTGCTCAAAAATGGGTTTGGCACATCAAGAAACCCCTGGGCCCATGGAATATTGGCATTTGATATAAATATCAGTGTTGATAAGTAGGGGAATCGATTGAATCAATAAAGGCGATGAAATTACATATGTGTTCCCCATAAGGGGGTGAAGTTTGATGATGATCTCATCTTCTTCTTCTTAGAAGTTTCCATACTTGAAATCATGATGCAAATAGTTTATCCATTAGAGCCTGCAACCCTTTCTGCATCACAAAAACTCTGCATCAAAAAATCAAGAAAAGTTCATATCTAATCTCTTCAATTCACAATCAGTTATTATTCCATTAAAGAGCATATTTGAGGTAAGAAACATGTGGCCTTGGGAAGTAAATGCTAGCAACCTTCAATTTGGGCTTGAACGTGAGCAATGAAGTAGTTGTCTTCTTATTTGGTTCATGCCCCTTTGTGTGTATGAGCTTTTTCATAGCAGGGAGATCTCCTCATCCCGACAAGGACATAGAATAATGAATATTTCATTACTAGGATTTTAAATTGTGACTAAGATTGAAGCTTTTTCATAGTAGGGAGATCTCCTCATCCTAACAGGGACATAGAATAATGAAGCTTTCAGTGCCAGGATTTTAAATTGTGACTAAGATAGAAAGGAATGAATAAAGGGAGGAGGTAATATATGAAAGAAGTAGTGATACCAAATACTAGATTACATTTCCTTACCTTTGACACGCTTGCTCGGTGAGAGTAAATAAGTGAACAAAGGGGGTGATAAGTGGTTTGGTCCGTAAAAAGACAAATGCATATGTAAGTCAAGATCATGCCTCTCTTTACATAAGTCATAGTTTTCAATCAAATATTCAATACTCATGATACAACGCTATAAAGATTGATATTGAGATCATGATCAAGATCGGATTATACCTTACTATACATGAGCTAAAAGCAAAAACAAATATAATGATTAAAATGAAAGAAAGTCATATCAAATAAATAATATATAATTAAGGGACAAAGTAGCACATTGTTATTTTTCTAGAAACTATATGTTAATTTATAGGATGATAATGATGGTTAATTTCCACACTTTGGTTATGATAATGTGTAAAATAAATTTTTAAATTTTTTTGAAAATCTTAAATATTACTTTATCATATAACATTAATATAAATCTTAAAATTCGACCTGACGACCATGGAGTTCACCCGAGTGGCAACCAAGAGGGAGGACTGCAAGCCCACTCCGGCACTGGTAGATTACATCCTCGGTTGTCTCGTGGAGGAAATACCCTGGCCTGGTAACGACAATTGCAGTTGCCATTCTGCGAGCACGAAGGTTGCAGAAGTTGCAGTGGAACAGCGGCTGTTAGATGCGGGTTCTGGAGCGGCGGTGGACGAGGGTGGCAGCGTGCATGGCTCACTCATCCGGGATGAACACCTAGCTCTCATTTTCGACCTCCGTGGACACTTTGCTGATCTGGAGTATCGGGCCCTCTGCATGGGTCAGAGAATGGACATGTTGCTCGACGCATTCTCCAACGCACAAACCAAACAGAAATGTCCACTCTGCTCGCAAGCTTATGCCATTCTGGCTGGGACCACGCGGCAGACGGGCGAAGATGACAGGTCATAAGACACCTAGGTTTTTATATTATCTTGGTTTTTAGTTTTATGTTACTGTTTTATATGAACTTAGACCAAAGGCGTCTGTCCTGGTTTCCTCTGGGCAGGACAGATGCCACTTTGTCTTTATGTTTTATAATACTATTGCTACTCAATCCCTATACTTGCTGGTTTCCGAAAATCGGCAGCATTTTGGGTGATACCAGACCTACTCTTTTGTATAACTCTGTAAAAGTTTTGTCTATCTAATATAGCAGCATCTACACCTTTTTTATTTAAAAAAAATATATATAAATCTTAAAATTAAAATTGATTATGATAATGTGTAAAATAAATATTTAAATTTTTTTTTAAATCATAAATATTGTTTTACCATATAACATTAATATAAATCTTAAAAATTTTAAATAATTTAAAAATACTAATTCATATATTAATATAATAATCCAAAAAAATCATTCCAAGTTAACAATATGTAACAAAATAATATAACTAAAGTAGCAAGTTGAGCTTTTTATATATCAATTCATATATGTTGCTCTTCCTATATGTCAATTCATATATAAATATAGTCATGATGATGTCTAAAATTCATATGTCCATTCATATAAAATAAATTCATTGGTCAATTCATATATAAATATAATCATGATGATGGTTTAAATGAATTTTTTATTTTTTCGAATCATATATAAATAGTGATTTTTTATTCATATATAATTATAGTCATGATGATGTGTACAATGAATCTTGGGAGTTTTTTTTAAGCATTATGTGTTATTTAATCATATAATTATATGTTATTTTATCCTATAATGCTAATACAAATTTTAAAATATTCTAAAAAGTATATATAATGTTAATATAAATTTTAAAATTTTAAAATTTTAAAATATTCTAAAAATGGCATATAAATGTTGTTTTTTTTATTTATCATGGAACAAGTTATGTTAATATAAATCTTAAAATGTTTAAATGATCTAAAAAAGTATATATAATGTTAATATAAATTTTAAAATTTTAAAATATTCTAAAAATGGTATATAAATGTTGTTTTTTTTTTTTTTTTTTTATCATGGAACAAGTTATGTTAATATAAATCTTAAAATGTTTAAATGATCTAAATAATATTAATTCATATTGATAGAGTCATGATATCTTAAAATTTTTAAATGATCTAAAAAAAATGATAATTCATATTGACAGAGTCATGATAATGTATAAAATGATTTTTTTTATTTTTTTATTTTATATATATACGTGGGGTGTACTGCGATTGGTTAATAGTAAGATGAGGTGAGAACAGCCGATAGCTCTTCGTGAATATGGTCATCTTTAATATGTTACTTTATTATGTGATTATAATATAGATTTTCTCATTTGATTACAATATAAATTTTATAATTGATGAGATTGTTTAAAGAAATATTATTTAGATTTTATAATTAAAAAAAATATTTGTAAAAGTTTTTATTGGTTGAGATATTTTGTCATATACTTAGCATTCATCATAATAAATTAAAATGTAGGTTAATTTTAGTTATTTGAATGACCATCAACTTGGAATGGAATAATTGGGTAATGTTGAGTATCCTTAAGGTTGATAATAAATTTGGCTAAAAATGGAACCCATGCATTGGAAAAGAGAGAATGATGGCATGGAAGTTTCCATGTCTGCATTATCATTTCATTCTAAAGGTAATATCTTTAAAAGAAGTTAGAATGCCCACGCAATGTGATTTTCCCACTCAAACATTTATCCAACTACCAATTCACAACATCCCAAGGAGAAATGAGAAAGGTGTTGCTTAATTGGTAATATTTCTGATTTTTTGAGTAGTAATTTACCCACTAAGTTCGACTTGGAATTTCATATAAAGTAATGGGTGCATTGTTAATCATAGAAACACATTTAACCACTTCAAATTAATTCAAATATCCTTATAAGAAATGAGGCTTTCATTCTCATCAAAACATATTGCTAGTTAATAAATTATAGTGAGGAGAAATGGTTATTGTTGAAAGAGTTTGCTCACAGCGCTCAAATCTATGGCACACAAGCATAGTTTGGACTGTCATAGTTACTTTCATAATTTAGTGTATGAGAACAATGTAATGCTCGGAAGATAACTTGCATTGCAAATTAAAAGTAGTTGATTGATAGGAACCGTGAGGAATGTTCTCTTACGTAAGTTCACTATCCTTAAAGAGTTGATTGAGAGGAACCATGAGGAATGTTTCCTTTGTCAGTGGAGTAATAATGTCACATCCACTCCTAATCACGATTGCCAGGCATATCACTTCCCACAATGAAGCAAGATGTTACCTCCTCTCCTAATCATAACTATGAGATATGTTACCTCCCAAGACGAAGGTACTAAAAGAAAGAATGACACCTATACTCCTAGAAAGATGGGATAATCGTCTTGATGAATTCCTCCCTCTCATATCATGTATCTCAAAATTGAACAAGAATGGTGCTTCTCATTATAAAGTGAGTGTCCCATGATTGTGTGTAATAAGGTCAGAGCTCTTGGTGCACTAGTAAGGCTTTGCTCTATATCATGCACACATTTATGCATGCACACATATCAAGCAATTCAATCATGCTTAAACAAAATCAAAGCTATATAAATGATTAATACAAGTTACGTCAATAGGGCTCACTATCTAACTTCCATATAAAGTTCTCCCAAACATTCATGCACATGCTTGCTTAATAATCAGATGACCAACCTACAACACTCATGTCAACAAACACATACACATTTTTGCATCATATGCATATTATCATGTCAATGCATGTAATTCATGTCAAATAATTTAGGCTTCCACAACCTTTCAAAGTCATGTATGGCTATCAAGAACTTTCATGTTTTGTGACTCAGTGCTAAGTCATCGTCATCATGACATCTCCCACCAAGAACTTTATAAACCTAATCTGTCTACCACAATTCACACTCTTACAATGATATAAGTATACAATTATCATCATAATCATCAATCATTCACATCACATAAGATATCCATAAATTAATCATTCACATGCATTATAACCTACTTATACATCAAGATCACAACATTACAAACTCATCATCAAAACATACATCATTATCACTCTACACATATAACATTCGATTGTTCACAATACATCGGCCTATTATATTTAATCATAGTATAAATAGGCCATCAACGATATCATATGTATCCTCCCAATCATAAATAAACAAGCCAAACAAAATCAAGCACTACATTAGTGATGATACTAAATATAGTGTAATATCCATTGTTTTTCTCTTCACCTATCAATGAGTTTTGATATAGTTACTTTTTCACATTGCTATGTTTAAGCAATTGTGTCTCATGCGAAAAAACATGTGCAAAGAAATATGAACTATAGATGAGATCACATATTTAGCTAAAAAATTCAGAAACGATCACTTGAATTTATTTATCCTTAATAAGGAGATTATTTATGAAAGTTGTAAAGGAATTAAGATGGTATTTAGTGCAAATTTGTAATTAATTTTTTAGACTTAATTGAAGTGTTCAAAGTCAAGCATCTAATCGTTATGTAAGAGGTGTATGTCAATATCTAACATAGAAATGAAGAATCACATTATAATTTTCACTATGATACAATAATTATTTTGTTAATCAAAAGATAAAGAAGATGAGATTCAAATAAAGTGGGATGTGTATATTCAAATGAAAAAATATATGATGTAATCATTTATAACATGGTGCTATGTAAATTATGGTAAGATTGTGAAGTTTAAAAAGAATTAAGGAAAAAATCAATAAATTAATAGGAAATAGGGATAAATTTGATAAGTTATTTAAAGATTTTGAAAAAAAATGGCTAAAATTAATAAAGGGAAATATTCATCTAGGAAATGGATCCCATGACATATATGTGAAGACTATTCACTACACTATCCGAATATAGATGACAAAAATGAACTAGGAATTTTGAACCCAACAAATGAAATCACTAGTGGGTACAATTTAGAGTCCGACAACAACAAGACATCAAGAATGACTAATGAGCATAGAGGAGATGATCAACTAACTAAAAAACAAGAAGAGTCGATGATAGAACTCAAAACATACAAAAACTTGCTTGTCAGTCCAAATTCATCAACCATGGTAGGCGGAAGAGGCCAAGGTAGAAGAAGTCAGCCTAATAGATTTAAAATCAAAACACTAACAATATATAATGAAACACTGCCAAAAATACCATCAACTTCAATATCATGTGCCCAACAAAATAGAAATGAAGAAGACATGCCTCAAATAAAAACTATTACTCTAAAAGACCAAATGTAACAACCAATTCCAAAATATATTCTACCACATCTCAAAAAGGTTGATAAGTTCTAGGTTCCAAGAAAAGAAGAAAACAAGCCTACAGTTATGTTGGCAACCATGAAGAAGAAATCACAACACAAGACCTTGAAGCTTAAAGGAGTCATAGAAGATAGAAACACAACGATACTTGTAGATTCTGACAAATTCATAACTGTATAGATAATGATGTCACTAAACAACTAAACCTTTTGGTGTATCCCACCAAGGACCTCACAGTTGCAATTGCTAATGAACAAAAGGTGGAAGGAGTATGTAGATGTCGTAAAGTCTCAATTCAAATCCAAGTTTTAGAACTACAAACAAGATTTTATGTTCTAACACTCGATGAAATAGATATTTTGATAGGTGCAAAATAGTTGATGTAATTGAACGTTTATACTACCAAGTTACCTTGAAAAATAATTCATAGAGTTTAATTAAAAAAGTTAATAATATAAATTATATGAAATTGAAGATTCCATTCTCTAGAAATGTTAATTACAACTAATAAAAAAGAACAAGAATCAAATAAACATACGACAACAAGAACAAAGAAACATCAATGTTTCAGGTTAAACAATCAAGTTAATAACTCTAACATATGATACAAACAATTAAAAAAAAAAAAAACTAAAAAAGAACAAGAATCAAATAAACATATAAAGTAATATGAACCAGAATCAAATAAAGAAAATATGTTTAAAAAAAACATCAATGTTTCATGTTAAACAATCAAGTTAATAACTCTAAGAAAATATGTTTAAAAAAAACATCAATGTTTCATGTTAAACAATCAAGTTAATAACTCTAACATATGATGCAAACAATTAAAAAAAAAAAATAATACTTTTAGAAACAACATCAAACTTATAAAACTAGATAAACACAAAAATGACGACACCACAAAAAGAGAAGAGAATCATATACTACATGCCAGTGAACACCCCACACATCACACTTTTTTTACATAATATTAATTTCCATAAACTATCTACCTGTCTTTAATTGTATTTCCATTATGGTATGCTTGGAGCTTGTCCAAAAAAACTGCATCCAAATATCATTCCCAATGTTAATGGAATTTAATATGTACCGACAAAGTGAAATCGCTGTCAAGTATGTCAAGTGGCCATAAACATTATATTATTGGCTTTGATTTGAATAAATATACTTAATAACAACTAAACAATCACATTTCAATTTTAACCAATAATTTAGAAAGGGTGACCAATTTTATTGCATTCCAATTTAATAAAGTTTCATGATGTTTTTCCACTTTATTTTTAAAAACAATGAAACATTTACAATTATATTAATAATAAAGTTTGTATAGTGGAAAAAATTCTTTAAATATTCCTTACAATTATATTAATAATAAAGTATGTAAAGTTATTCCTTACAATTATATTAATAATAAAGTATGTAGAGTAGAAAAAATATTTTAAGGATATTCTTTCTGGATTAATATTAATAAAATTAGTATACTTTTGAAATTAATGGAAAAATATTTAAAAGTATTTCATATGAATTAATATTGAAAAAAATAGGATACTTTCAAAATTGATGATGATCTATAACAAACACAAGAGTCTCAACACTGGAATTTGAAGTAATTTAGTTGTTAAATACAATCAACATTACGGTGCACCTATCATCAAACAATTTTGAAATATGTAAAATGTGGTTATAAATATCAAATTCAATGGGTGATATCGATTTGAAATTCCAACTCTACATGATAGGATGAAGGGTGAAGGAGTTTATGTGATTTTTAATTATGCAAAACTTATATGAAATAGGAATTTAATATGTAATTATTGATTTTGTCTTGATGACCATGGGATGTAATTGTGATTATGATGGGTTGTAATTGTGATTTTGATGATTATTCAAAATGTCAAGTATTCAAATGGAAGTGTTGGCATGTAGTGGGCAAACTCGAGGTTCAACATTAAATCACCAACAAAACCCTAAAGATATCGGCCCTTTCGACATCACCCGCAAGCAGGTGAAGTCTCACCCGAGGTACCTATGGGGACTGCAAGAACCAAGCTTCCGCAATCATGAAGGGAATGGAGATCATTCTAACATTCATTCTGACTTAACATTCATTCAACATGTAATATACCATGTGCGCGAAATCATAACAACATAATAACATATGACAAATTAATCTTACTTAGTCCTTCAACATGTGCATGGAACCCTCAAATACATTTTCATATCAACCCATAAGCATCTATCACATATGCGCAATAAATAGATTAAACCAACACATCATAACAACACACACATCAGAACACGTGAATTTAACATGGTTCATGTTAAATTTAGAGTTGCTAGTAAGTTCTTTTCAATTTACTAGACAATAATAGCATAAGCAGAATCACTCAAAGATAAACAATCCCAAGATACACAACATTTATCCTGGGAAACCCTCATGGGGGAGAAAACCCAGCAAAAAACTTCCTTAATATAGATTTCCAATACAATGCCAAGATAGAAGACCAAACACAAGAGAATATCCAACACTGAGCAATGCGCCTCTCTCTTCCTTCTTCCGGCAACTCCAACTTCCTTCAAACTTGCACACTAGATGAGTGAATTGAGTGAGTGTGTGAATGATGTGCTAGCCTCTCTTATTTATACTAGCTAAGGAGCGCTAGGGTGGTGTATCTTCATCAAGCAGGGTTGACTTCTTCACTTAGTGTCTAAAATCACTTTAATTAGGCCTGGGGGCGACTTCTTAATTAGCAACATATAATTAGGGTTTGAACAATCCACAAAAGGGGATTTGGTCTTATACAAAGCCTGACATGATCAATCCACAAAAGGGGATTGATCTATAAGATAATAACTCAATAATAAGTAGAATATTCTTCATAGTTACAATATTTTAACACTCCCCCTTAACAAGAAGTGTATTCTACAACATCATCAAGAGAGAGAGGGGGAAGCAACATCAACAACATCTAGAAAATTGACTGGCATATCTATAAATCATCGGAATTTTTTCTCATCATCAATAACATCATCATTCGTAGCATGGAGCTAGAGTATCATCATCATCATTCACAATATTGAGTTGGAATAACATCATCATCATCCTTCACAACATGGAGTTAGAACAACATCATCATCATTGTTCACAACATGGAGCTGGAACCTGAAACATCAACATCAATTAGCATAAAATCTATAATAACAACATCAACAACAACATGAGTCTAGAGAAACATCATCACAGCATGAGGCTGGAGCAACAACATCATCACAGCACGAGGCTGGAGCAACAACATCATCATCATCATAGGGAAACAAAATGAGGTAGGTGTAACAACATTTTGTGGTACTCTAACAGTCCATAGGGATCTGCCCAGAAATCATAAGATTTTCTGGGATATAAAATCCTAACGGAGCTACCACATGGTACTCTGGCAGACTGTCCTTACCGGACCTTCAGGATCTTCCCAGGAATCATAAGATTCCCTAGGATTATAAAAATCCTAACAGAGCTACCACTACTAATCACGACTACCATATACATGCATAGGTACTCTAACAAACCATCCTTACCGAACCTTCGAGATCTGTCCAGGGATGATCAGTCCCCTAGGATAGAAAATCCTAACTGAGCTTCCCATTGTTGGTTAGGATACCATAGTATCATCATCATCACTCCCCCTTTTGAGGGAGGTCCTTTCGGACTATACCAAGCTTGTCTCAAAAGTGCTCAAACTTTACACGAGACAGAGGCTTGGTCAACACATCTACAACCTGCTCATATGTGCCAACATATTGGAGCTTTATAGATCCCCTCTGCACAATATCACGATTGTAGTGATACTGACTCAAGGTGTTCACAAAAAAAACATATATATGGCATGGTATTTGTTAGATACATCAACGATCCAATGATCTATCTGTACAATGTAACATCAACCAATTCTGATGAAGTATCAACCAGGAGCTTCAACTCTGTTTCCATGGGTGTGTTCATGGATTTACAGTCCAACATATCAAACATCTTCAATATTTCAACTACATACTTCCCTTGTTTAAGGAAGATCTTCTCCGGGCTCTGCCAAACCTCAAGACCTAAGAAATAGTACACTAGGCCTAGGTATTTCATCTCAAATTCGGTAGCGAGCTTCTTCTTACAATTAGTGATGAGATTTTCTTCTCTAGTTAAGAATAAGTCATCCACATACAACAAAAATATTACTGTCTCATCATTCATAACCTTGAAGTAAAGGTTAAAATCAACTTTACACTTGGTAAAGCCCAAGCTCATCAAAAAACTGTCAATTCTTCCATACCAAGCTCTAAGAGCTTGCTTCAATTTGTACAAAGCCTTCTTCAACCTACAGACATGAGTCTTTCTATCTTTAACTTCTATCTTTAACTTCTATGTACACTTCTTCTTCAATAACACCATTCAAGAAGGTTGTTTTCATATCCATCTGGTGTAACTTCCACTTCATCTTAGTTGCAAGAGCTATAATTGTTTTGATAGAAGTGTATCTGGCTACAGGAGCAAATGTATCTTCATAATCAATGCCTTCATTTTGAGAAAATCCATGAGATACAAAACTTGCTTTATGTTTTTCAATACTTCCATCAGTTGCATGTTTTATCTTGTATAACCATTTGGAAGATACCACATCTTTGTTCTTTGGTCCAAGAACTATTTCCCATACATCATTCTTTATAATGGATTAGTATTCTTTTTTCATGGCATCTGCCCATTCTTTCTTATGAATAACTTCTTCAAAGAAAGTAGGATCCTTTTCTATGAGATCACACATCAAATCCATCTAACTATAGAATGACTTAGGTGTTAGGATATTTAGACACTTAGAAGTTAGTTAAGATCTACTTGGTCTAATATGTCATTAGGTAAAAGTGTGTTTCTTTAGTATGCATTAGTATGCATTTGTAGTTAGGAAATCTGACGGTCACGATATGTTCCCGACATAGAGTGATCCAACGGTTCATACTCTCC
>ML778578.1:823144-862671 GCA_009831015.1 Picea engelmannii
CGACCCTAAACTTTCCATCTTCCGACATTGCTCCCACTCGAACCAGGAACCCTCTTTTCCTGCGAGTTACCTTACGCTCTGATACCAGTTGTTAGAAAAACAGGACCGCAGAGCAATAAAATAAAACAAATGAAGAAACAAAATACAGAAGACACACAATACAAGAGAGACACGAATTTACGTGGTTCACCCAGTGTGGGCTACGTCCACCAGAGAAATTGACAGGTCCTTCCTTTATTATTATCCAACAAATGAAGGGATACAACCTACAACAAAACCCGTTGTAACTTCCTCTTCTTTCTCTCACAGTCTCCTCTCTCAGAATACAATATTCACCATCATCCATAGCCGCANCCCGCAGAGGGGGTACCCCCCCTCTGCACTGCCCCGCATGGAAGAGTGCACATACTTCTGGGGTGTAAATACTTCATGGGGTATAAACACGGCTGAAAGCAAGGACCTCTGAATCAGGAAGATAATCAGGCTCCACAACCAACATCTATCATATCATGATCTTCTTGAATCTCATCATCAAGGGAACCTGTGACTTCTCTCACTGGTTCTGCAACTCTGGGAGCTACATGTTTTTCTTCATATACTTCTTCAAGATGGAATCTCCTTGATTTCTTGAGTGTTGCATCTTCATCAAAGGTTACATCTTTGTTGATCTCAATATGATGGTAACCTAGTATATAAATTCTGAAGGACTTTGAGACCTCACAGTATCCAACAAATATTTCCTTCTTTCCTGAAGGGTCCAGCTTGGTTCTTCTTTCTTTCGGAATGTGTACAAACACTAGACAACCAAATATCTTGAGATGGATTACTTTTGGCTTCTTTCCGGAGAACATTTATTCGGGGGTTTTGAACCCAAGTGCACTATGGGATAGTATGTTTTGTACATACACTATTGTTCTTGTTTCCTCTTCCCATAAGTGCATTGGAAGATCTTGATCGTGAATCATAGTCTTCACAACTTCCATTATTGTTCTATTCTTTCATTTTTATACACCATTTTGTTGAGGATTGTAGGGAGTGGTGAGCTCCCTCTTAATCCCGGCATCTTTGAAAAATATTAGAAACTCTTTTCAGGTGTATTCTCCTCCATTATCTGACCTAATTATCTTGATTTTTATTTCAGAGACATTCTCTATCAAGGCTTTGAATTCCTTGAATTTTCCAAACACTACATATTTTGATTTCAAGAAGTAAACCCAAGTCTTGCGAGAATAGTCATCAATGAATGACACATGGTATACATACCCACTGATAGAGGTTGATGGAATTGGTCCACATACATTTGAGTGGATGAGCTCCAAAATTATTTATGCTTTACTTTCACTCTTTGGGAAAGGATTCTTGATGTTCTTTCCTTGTTCAGTACATCCCTTGCACACACCTTCATGATCAACCTTGAATTCGGGTAGACTTGTTACTACCTTGCTCACATATGGTAAGACTTTGTAGTTGGTGTGATCTAGTCTTCTATGCCAAATTTCACATGGACTCTCAGTGGAGTGAGTGAATGTTGCATCTGGGTGACCTTTTAACTTATATAGGCCACCTTCTTTTGTTCCAATAACAATTGCATCTTATATGGTTTTTACTTTAGGCCACATAAGGACTTCACCATCTATGAATGCAACCCTAAAACCTTTATTATCTAAAGTTGAGATAGAAAGTAAATTATTTGTCAAACCTGGTACATATAATACATCCTTCATCTTCATTGGGGTCCATGAATCAAGTTAGTAAGTGGATTCTCCCACTCCTTTGATAGGGTACCGGTAGTCATCTCCAAGTGTAACTTTATGGGGAAATTTCTTCTCTGTAAGGCTAGAGAGAATGTCTCTTTGACCTGTCATGTGCTTAGAAGCACCACTATCTATGAGCCAAGTGTCCTCTCCAGGTGACACAGATCCTGAGAGGGCAGAGAATAAGACATAGTCTTCAATCTTTTCTTTGGGAGTGAGATTTCTTGTGTAGGTGGGTCTCCTTCTTGAAGTGAGAACTTTTATTTCCTCCTTTAGCATGAGTAGCTAGGGCTTGATCTTCATCCCTTGAAATAACTACTTCTCGGCTAGCTACTCTTGTTTCTTCCTGAACACATTCTTCCCAAATAGTGTCAAATTGTAGTTTCTCCTTTCTGGAACAAATAGTTTGGATGAATGCATACCAAGGTCTTATGAGACCATTGAGACTTGTCATAATGAGTTCATATTCATCTAGGTTGTCTCCAATTTCTTCTATATGTTCCTTGAATTGAGAGATCCTAGAGAAATAGTCATGAACTATTTCTCCTTTCTGGATCTTAGTATTCTTGAGTTGGGTTATCAAGTTCATCTTCCGATTAATGTTATTTCCTTCATACATTCTAGTTAGGGAATCAAACATCTATTTTGGAGTGTTCTTAGAGGCCACTTGAGGGATCAAGTGATCTTTAATAGAGTCTATAATTATTCTTTTGGCCCTAACCATATCCTTTCGGTACTTTTCTTTAGTTGTAGCATCTACGGGTTCTAGTACATTTTCCTTGATGATTCTTGCAAGATCATTCTCTTCAAAAATGAGTGAAATCCTATACTTCTAGGCACAAAAGTTATCCACACCTTCTAACTTGTCAACAAGCTTGGTGCTCCCAAAAATCTTGACCTAGAACTGGGAAAATAACCAAAAATTGAAAGTGCTCATAATTTAAATATGAACTTACCAGGAGGTGCGCTTGGCTAAGGTAAGTAGCCTAGTGCAGTCTGTTTTCAGAAAATCCAACATTTTCCCCTTTAAATTGGGTCTACGCAATTCTGGACTAGTACTTCTGGTATTGGTTCTGATTTCCTGGTTTTCTGGTACCAGTGAAAACTAGGGTTTCACTTTTCGGAGCCTCTGGCAACTGAAAAGGTGCGCTCAAGCTACCAATGAGTTCACTAGGCTAGGGAACACTTCCCTAGATAGTTTTTAGGCTGAAATTCTCTTCCAACAAAAATACCTAATTTTCTTGTATGACAACAATGACGTTTTTGGTAACCCAGTGAAAGGTGCTCTATTCAGTCAAGCTTTGATACCATGTTAAATTTATCACTGCTATTAAGTTATTTTCAATTTATTAGACAATAATAACATAAGCAGGATCACTGAAAGATACACAATCACAAGGTAGACAACATTTATCCTAGGTGACCCTCATGGGGGAGAAAACCCAGCCAAAATATTCCTTAATATAGATTGACAATACAATGGCAAGATAAAAGACCAAACACAAGAGAATATCCAACACTGAGCAATGTGCCTCTCTCTTCCTTCTTCCATCAACTGTAGCTTCCTTCAAACTTGTGCACTAGATGAGTGACTTGAGTGAGTGTGTGAATGAGGTGCTATCCTCTCTTATTTATACTAGCCGAGGAGCGCTAAGGTGGTGTCTCTTCATCAAGCAGGGTCGACTTCTTCACTTAGTGGCTAAAACCACTTTAATTAGGAATGGGGGGCGACTTCTTAATTAGAAACATATAATTAGGGTTTGACCAATCCACAAAAGGGGATTTGGTCTTATACAAAGCCCAACATGATCAATCCATAAAAGGGGATTGATCTATAAGATAATAACTCAATAATAAGTAGAATATTCTTCGCAGTTACAATATTTCAACAGTTCACCCCAAAATGGGATATGTCCACAACAGTTGGATTCTCATATTATTCATTTAGTCCTTACAATACATGCACATTGCGCTCAAATAAGATACTTCCATTCTACCCAAAATTTCCTAGTCGTTCGCGCATACAATGCACACTTAGCTCATTCTCCAATCATACTCTTGAACTCTACTCATACCATTCATTCATACTCTCACTCTATGATTTAATACCCGATCCTATCTCTCCTTGACTGACCGACTCCCTTCTACCAAAAACCCATACATATTTATACATTGACATTAGGGCTTATATCGTTACAAAATGGACCAAATAGTCTAACTACTTCTAAATAATTTATGTCTTTTGCGTGTTGGCTCCTGAATATGTGCTAGTTGTCTTCTACGTGTTGGCTCCTAAATATGTGCTAGATGTCTTCTGTATTCGTTTCTCCTTTGTTGACTTGTTGTGCAGTTTTCTCCTGGACGATTCCCAAAACTTACCCAAAATGTCCTACTCCAATAGGCCCCCAACACTCACCTGTGGCTCATCCAAATCCACTTCAATCTTTCTTCTAGGTCTCCATGAACTTTTGAAATATATCCCTTATAGTTTTGATCTTTTCCCTTGCTTCTACTTCCCTTGCGGGTATCCCTTCTGCAATAATGCTAACTTAAGATGTTATTCCTGGGAAGTAATTGAGTCGAATAAGCATGGGACTCCTTCTTAACTTTCTCCTTCAATCTAGGTAGATGGTTTTCTTGTTTCTCAAGTATCATAAATGTTGCAATACTTAGGTTCTTACTGTGCATAAAATTCCCTTCATTTGTTCTTCATGTTCAAGTTCTTCTTCTTGATCCTTATCTAGTTCTTATGTCTCCTTTTGCATGGTTTACGACCTCAATGCCTTCCTTTTCTAGGGAAGTTTTCCAACCTTGGATCTTATTCTTCTCTCGAGACTTCTTCCTGCAATAGTGTTGTTGTATGCTTATCATGTTGCTTCTTTGTGGTTGTTGTGGAAGCTCCTGCTTTCGGTGACACCATGACCCTTTGAACCACACCCAACATTCTCTATAATACACTTGACTTTATTTGCATCACTGGCTCTATGTTCTCTTGAATAGTCTTTCCTTATCACCTCTTTTTCTATTATTATATCATGTCGTGAGTTGTTATCTTCCTTTATGTGTCCATCATTTCTATTCCCATCTTATTGTACTCTCATGCAATGCTTTCCATATTCTACAATAATTTTGTATCACGCGATGGATCATGCATTCGATTTGCCTTCCTATCACGGTTTCGTCGTTGCTCTTCATTTATAACTATGTGTCTCCACTACTTCGCCATTATGATCGTTCGTTAATGCTTTTCCCATCGTGTATTTTTTTTAATGTGTTGCCTGCCCTCTGCACAGATCTATGTTGCACTTCAATCTTCCTTCATGTGCATAATTCCTTCCTCTTTCTACATCTCTGTGACACTTTCTAGTTTCTCTCCTTACTTGTTTAACCTTATGCATCACTTCAACCTTCAAATTCTTTTATTTCTTTTCTCCTTTTATTTTTCTTTCTATAATATACTATAATACAAGTACTATGGTACACATACTGCGCACTCCGACTAGTGCGTGAAAGTGTGGCTACCCTTATACAGTTTCAACCGACTACCATTAACCAATCCTTACACAACTTCTCCATCCAATTTCTCCAACTGAACAACCATGTATCTATCACATATCTAATCACATATGGACCTAACCAATGCATCTAGAATTTTCCCGAGTGCTGCAAAAACTTGTTGTCATAAAGCAAAACTAAGTCTCTTTTCTTGAACTTCTTTTGTTTAATGTGTCTGTTGTGCCATGCTTTCTTGTGTGATTTATGAACTTGTTGATGGAAACCTGCAACAAAATAGTCCTCTTCCATCTCTACTAGATCTGGTAGTCTCTTCTCCACTGCACCAAAATCTGTAATCTCTGTCAGTGAAGCAATGCGCAAACTCAATACTATGAATTCCATAGGCATAAAAACTTATTTTCCATACACTAGTTTGAATGGGGTATGTCCTATCAACTTCTTATGTGTAGTCCTATACACCCATAACACTGCTGGAATCCTCAAGTCCCAGTCGTCTCGAATTACATTACACACCTTCGTTAGTGCATTTTCTAGTATCTTATTAAATGCTTTCACTGTTCCATCTTCCTAAGGATGATATGGTGTGCTCTTCTGATAATGAATCTGAAACTCCGTTGTCAACGTTGCAATCATCTTATTCAGAAAATGAGTTCCTTGATCGCTCATAAGTCTTTTGGGGTATCCAAACCTTGTCACCATGTTTTCAAACAAAAACCGTGCAGTTATCTCTACATCGCAATCTCTTATTGGTTCTGCTTCATCCCATTTGGTCAAATAATATGTCACAATAATGATGTATCTGGCTCTTGATCTCTTTGTCCGTGGATTGATTGGCCCAACAAAGTCCACTGCCCATTTATCAAAATATTGTAATGTCACTTATGGTACTAAGGGAATCTTATCTCTCCTAGAAGTCTTCCCAATTATTTGGCAAACATCACAAGTCTTACAAAATTTCTTAGCATCCTTATGAAGGGTAGGCCACCACAATCTTGTGTGCAAAATATTCTAAGTTGTTTCTTTTCCTACGTAGTGTCCTCCTGTAACCCCTTCACGTGCCTCTGATAATATCATATGTCTTTCATGTTCTAATACACATCATCACATAATACCATATGTGCCTAACTTGTACAAATTTCATGTTATAAGTTGATAGTTTGCGGCCTTCACTGTTAATTGCTTCTTCTATGCAATTGTAAACTCAGGTGGGGTTACTCTTGTACTCAAGAACTAGACTATGTCTGCAAAATATTCCTTGACCATTTGTACTATAAATAAGTGTGTGTCTTGTAAGCTATCATCCAAGTTACATGTGTCTTCTCTTGATAGTATGCGCGATAAGTGATTAGGTCCTGAATCAAATTTCCCTGGTTTCACAATTACCTCAAAGTCATATTCCTAAAACAATAATAGTCATCTACATATTCTCCCCCCAACACTAGCTTATTGATCAAATATCTTAGTGCAGAATGGTATGTGTACATCTTAAAGTGTGAACCCAATAAGTAATGTCTAAACTTATGCGATGCATACACCATTGTTAATCCTTCACGTTATGTCGTAGTATAGTTTTGTTCTATAGTTGACAACTTCCTGCTTGTAAATGCAATGGGATGATATATGTCTCCTTCTCCAAGCTAAGCTAACACTACGTCTAAATATACAGATGATGCATACACATGAACATGAAACTCCTTCTTCCAATATGGAAATATCAAAATCGACGTGATAACCAATTTCTTCTTCAAAGTATCTAAACCTTCCTAACAGTCCTCACTCCATTGAAACTTATTCTCCTTTTTTAGCAATTTTTCCATTGGTGTTGTGATTTGCGCATATCCTTTAATGAACTTCATATAGTACCATATATGTCCCAACATTGCTCGCAAATACCACACTGAGTTGGTGGTGGCAAATCAACAAGAAAATCACTCTTCGCAAGATCTACCAACAATCCTTGCTTACACACTACATGGCCCGGTAAGATATCAAATGACACACAAAAAAATGCACTTCTTCAAATTCAAATATATATAAAACTACCTACACCTATCAACCATCAAGCACAAAATCTCAATATGATCTTTCAACAAGTTAAACATCATCCAGTCATCTAAGTATACTTCTAAGAACTTATGGATGGACTCTTTAAATGATGTTACAACCACTCTAGAGAATACTATTGGTGCATTATTCAATCCAAAAGGTATTACTGTGTACTGGTAACACCCCCATTCAATCGCAAATATAGTCTTATATCTATCTTCCTACACAATATTGATCTAATGATATCCTAAAAATCCATCAGTGAATGAATAAGCTTCTTATCCCCCTACATTCTCCAACACTTCATCTACAAATGGTGTAGAAAATGGATTATATAAGTAGGCATCATTTAATTTCCTTAGATCTACACAAATTTTGATCCCTCTTGTCTTCTTATCATGAACCACCATTGGACTAATCCACTCTAATTTTGCAACATGATCAATGATTCTAGCTTCCAACATCATGTCTATCTCCGCTTCCACCTTCTGCTTATACACTGGGTTTAATCTATATGGCCTCTACTTCACTAGCTTAGCATCTGGCTTCAAGGGAATCTTCATCTCTCCTAACTCCCTAGCAATCCCTTTCATCTCTGAAAACGTAGTCAAAAATAGATCTCGATACTCACACAGTAAGTCGGCTATATTTTCAACAATTTCATCGTTCCAATAGTCTCCTATGTTTGCAAATTTGGGCTTGTCTTATGTACTAATGTTTACCCTATGCATTCTCAATGGTTTTACATACACAACATATTCATGTTGTGATCCCTCTATTGCACGCTCTCCTTTTGTTTCTGGTATTTTCACATTTCTGGGATCTTCATCCTCCTCTTGGTCTTCTTCAACAACATTATAACAATGCAAAACTTCTTCAATTGTCGTAGAATATCTATGCACGCTATATACAGGTACTAGTTCTATTGAGTCTTTTGTTGAAAAAATATTGTTCTTGGTGACCTGCAAATCTAAGTCAATTAAAGGAGCATCATCTTCAAAACTAAAATTTACCTTAAAATTTCAAGCCATTTCTTCCCAATCTGCAGTTTCTCGGCCCACTTCCAGTTCCAAAATTCTTTGGGATTGTGTCCAATTTATGTACAAACAAATGTGTCCATTCTTTCCTGAGTACTTTATTCCATGTCGCAATAAACTGTGTAACATGCTCCATCGAAAAACTCAATCATGTATACTTTTTCATAGTATCTTCATTCTTTGTCTCGAACCTAACTTGTAATAATCTTCTGCACTATGGCTAGTCTCTTATTCCATCCTTATGCGCAACCCCCCATCTTGTCGGATTTCTTTTAGCACGACGTCTAATGCTAATTGTCTTTGCTGATATGATATTTGTAATTCAAATTCTCTTATAAAAGAATCTACATCAATTAGCCCATCATACCTTGGAGGATCACATACCTCAGTTCCAATCCATCGCAACACGTGGGTAATTCAAGCACATTTCCTTGTGGACACTTCATGCAATCTCTGCTACCAATTATCCAAAGATTCTTCTGAATTTGGTGCACATGAACTAATACTTCTCCAACTAAGCACACCATAAGTTGAAGGATTCACATAATCATCCATCTACGCGGTCATATTATATAGGTTGTCGAGCTATTTTCCTTTTACTGGTTCTACATATTTTTTTCCTTCAGTAGGATCCAATGATGCAGTAACCTTCAAGTATTCTACTTCGAATATCATTTGTCTCTTCTTCAGTTCAATGCTATTCTGGTTGTCAAAGGCCCAATCAAGTCCAAGTAGTTTTGGGTAAGGGGTGCTTCCATCTACTATCTCGATCACTTCAAAATCGACCAAGTTGTGCACTCCATCAATGCTAACACTTACCCATGTCAACCTTCCAATTGAGAAAATCTTATGTTGGTTTGTTAATCTCAACTGAATGGGAGACCAGATCAACTTCGACTTACCCATCATTTCCCAAGTTTTCTTCAGGATGAAATTCACATCGGAACCCAGATCCAAAATAATATTGTCCATGTCATAGTTTCCTATCTGCGCATTGAGTCAAAACTCCCTATTCATTCTCTTCTTATGGTGCACCTGGTTAACTTCTCAGTGTGTGACATGTATCTCTTCCTCTTGGGCACAACAGTCAATCATTCTGCGTAGCATACTCAAAGAAGAATTATCCTTCACTAACTCTAAAAAACTCTTTAGAAAACACTTCAAAGTGCTTACCTTGTCAACTTGCCTTTCTGAATGGTTGTAGACTAGTGGCATATCATACATAGGTAGCCTGTCATACAAAGGTGGCAACGTTGAAGTTGAGGTTATCCATTCTAATCCTATCACTTCCTTCCTTACTTGTGTATACGTCTCTTTCTCCTTTCTAGTATCAAACAATGGTTGAGGATTTATTGTTTTCCTAACCCACTGATGGATCTTGTTTCCTTGATCCGTTGCATCAGCTCCGGTTCTAGTTCCTCCACGCATAACCGCTACTATCTTGGGTTGTTTATCGTGCGCCTTTGTTGCTATCATCTCTACATATTTGTTTCTATTTTCTTTCCATTTCACGATCAACTGTGGGCAATCCTCCTTCACATGGTCTAGATGTCTACAATATGTACATGGCATGTAGGGATTCAGGCAATCTCACGCCAAATGTCCAGGATGATTACAATTATAACATATAATAGGTCCTCTACCTCTATCGAATCCTCCTCTTTCACGACCTTTGAACCCTCCTTTTCCTGGTTGATTATAACCTTTTGGAGTATTATACTATGGAGCTCCTCCTTCAGATTCCTCTCCCTGGACTTTGTAGGTATCTGTAGTGTGCTCTCTCATAACATCAAATGCACAACAATCCTTCTCTTCATGTCCGACAGACTTGCAAAAGTTACTAAATAGGTTTCTTGCAATACTCTGGTACTTCTGCATCAATGGACAAGCAATAGGGTGAAGACCCATCATTTTGCAAATCTTGCACCATACCCCTAGTGGATTCAAAGCTCATGTATTATGTTGGCATCCTATAATCATAAGTGACTTGATTCTTCAACTATCTATTTGGCATTTCTCTCATAACGAAGACATCTGGCTTGTTGGGCTCGGTTGATTTCACTTCCCCCTCCATCCATTTCGCCCGATCCTTCATCACCCTATTGAACCCTGCATGCCCTTGCCCTCCATTTTTTCACCCCTCCACCATTTTCGTCCCTACATGAATAAACAAGCTTAGGATAAAAAACATTAGGTTAATAATAAATGGTTAGTGACATTTTTTAACACTAATTAGCATAACAATGTTAATTTAATTATATTAGTGTAGTTAGATTAATAAAACTAGGTTAAGCTTGTTAATAATAAATTATTTATTAATAAATTAATAATTAATTGAAACCTGGGCTTGAAACTAGTTAACAATAATTAATTAAATAATTAGGTTAGTTTGTTTAAGTTAGCAATTAGGTTAGTGTATTAGAATTAAACATTAATTAAAAATTTAATAAAACATAATAAAAAAATACATATAATAAACAATAATAAAAAAAAACATATATAAAACAAAAAAAAAAACCTAAGTTCTAAACCCACGTAGCTTTTTTCCATATCTCAGACCCCCTACATCACTCAACCAAAAGGAGGGCCCAGGAAAAACAGTTTTCCCTGGGACACTTGTCACCACCAAGTGACATCGGACCCCCACCTAATACCACTTACCACCCCAGGGGGGGTCCGGGATACCACTATCCCCCTCCAAAATCGTTTTCCCAAAAAATCAAAACCATTTTTTCCTTGTTTGACCACCTTTCTTCCAAGGACAATCCTGGGAAAACCTAAAGGATTTTTGAGAAATGGAGAGAGGTTTTTCTCCGTAACGGGCTGAAAAAAAATAAACTCTCTCAGTGTTTGCACAGGTATCATGAATTGGGATAATCGAAGACATCTTTGAGCACCATATTTCTGGTTTCTAGTTTTCCTGATCTTGTCATGTTTTTGCGGTGGCTGTTTTGGAGAGCTGGAGATGAATTTGGAAAAACCGAAAGAGGTTTTTGCTCAGGACAAACTCATATACAATAAAATATTTCATTTTTTTCACAGCTATCATATTTTTGGAGATACAAGTGTCTGATTTGACCCTTATTTTCAGCAGTTTGGCCCACCTTTCATGACAGACAGTACAAAATTTTCAGGGATTTGTTTCTATCTTTGGCCAGGTTGTTGATTTAGTCCTCCTAGGCCTGGGGGAGAATCTTTTATATAAATTGTTATATTTTAAATGTGTTAATGGGGGTTGGATGTTGTGGATTTGAACTTTGAGAACATTATTGTATAAGAAAACTTGGTTGGAACTAATAAACAGAATTTGCAACTACTATTTTGGGATTTCTGTGGTATGTGCTTTAGCAGTGCTTTTTCTTTTGTGATCATATGTTTGAATGTATTGTTCCTTTCCATTACATTTCCATGTTTCATGTGATTGATTTCTTAGGTGATAAACAAAATTCATTACTTCAATGCTCTGTTTTGGAGAATCTTCACATTTATGTTCACTTTCTTCTGATATAAACAAATTCATGAGACCATGCTCGTTTTGAAACCCTATCTATCTATATATACACAATGAAAAACCCAAAGTGCTAAAGTGTGTGCCTATCTTGCCCCATTATATCTTTGCAAGTCTGATCTTTGAATCCCAAACCTAAAGACAACGTCCAACAAACCATCAATCAATCAAAACAAACCACGTACTATCATAACTAGCCCAAAATCTATCATAAACAAAGCTAGATCAGACAGAGAGAGCCCTCTCTAAGTCTTGGAGGGATATATCCAGGACTCCAAGTGGTTTGATGTTACCTCTGTGATTGCCTCTATAGCCTTAGGCAAATTACAGAGTGTTAACATAGTGGCGACCATACTGGGGACTGTTCCTCAGAAAAGTGTATAAAGTTTCAGATCTGATTATTGATGGTGGACAGTGATCAGACACAAGAAGGTTGAATCATCCACCTGGTGACTCCAATCAGTTTCAAAGGCTCCACTGGAGGAAGAAACTGAAACATGACAAGACAATCTGAAAAGATCAGGTATGCAAGTTGGAATTGTACCCAAGACATAATTGGTTTTATTTTGAATTATTCCGTCCCTTTTTGTGAACTTGTCCAAGATCATATTGTTGAAACTCATGTTGACCAAATTCAACCTGAGGAGCCTCAAGATATCAAGCCAAGTTTTACAATCTTTGTACAGACTCCTACACCTGTATATATTCCAGATAGATACAAGCCTCTTGTATTACCTCCTATACTCCATGATTTCCCTGTCAATTATTACAAACATCTTCCCAGGTTTGATGGAGAACATGGTAATATCACATCTGAAAAACACATACAAGGTTTTGAAAATTATCTTGACCTTTTCGAGGTTGAGGAAGATGATGTCTGCATTAGGAATTTTGCTTTATCTTTGCAAGGTAGAGCTAAGGAATGGTTCAAAAGTTTGCCAGCTGCAAGCATTCCCAATCTTTAGCAGTTTGTAAAAATCCTCCTTGATAAATGGGAGATCAAGAGAAATATTTTCCTCATTCTAGAAGAGTATGATCATTTGAAATGACAACTAGGAGAAACAGTGCAACACTTTTCAGCAAAATTCAACCAAGTTTACAATTCAATGTCTGCTGAGATAAAACCTCCCCTTGGTTTAGCTCTTTTACACTACCCAGATGTCTTTGATCCAGAGATGGAATTTCAACTAAGAGAAAGGAACACTACTACACTCAAGGAGATGAAAGATAGTGCAATTAGCGTGGAAGAAAATTTGTTGATCAAAAGGTCAAAGATTAAGGCAGAAGAAAGGAAGAAAATATCAAAGGAGCAGTTGAAATCTTCAAAAGCTAAACTAGACATTCTGGCCAGCGCAATGAAATAAATGATGCAGAAATTTGTCATGGGAAATGAACTTGTTGTTCAAGGGCATCATGTTTCATTGGATACAGAGAAAGAAATGGTCATTGTTTCCAAACACTTTGCAGCTCATCCTTGGTATCATGGACTGGAAAATGATTGTTTCATGTATTCAATTCACAACGTAGTCAAAGACGAAATTTCAACTCAGCTTGTAGAAGAGCCATCAACTGATATGATGTGTATGTTTGATGACATTTCATTCATGGATGATCTACCCAAGCACGATCAATACAATGAGGATTACATCAAGATGGATTTTCCAAAGCAATCAACAACATATTTTTGGGAGGAAGAAGACCAGTTGCAATTCAAACATGACAGTCAACCTGTGCATAGAAATTATGAAAACAATGAGCAAAATGCAAAAAATTTCAGAGTAAGTGGAAATACTTTACCCTTATGTTTCTCTTCATTTCAATTTCTGAGAGAAAATTATAAACAAGTTATAAATAGTGAAGATGTAGAATCTTCTAATGAATCGGTTAAGGATGTCATTGATGACATGGAAGCTGTTTTAGATCCAGGATTATAGCCACTAAGTTCCCTTGACTTTCAAATTCCAGATGAAAGTTCAAAGCCCGAAACAAAATTTGAATCAATGGAATATAACTCTGTGCCATTAGTCTTTAATTCATTTCAAATTTTGAAGGAGACTCTTAAGCAGATGTTCAAGGATAAATACATACAAAGTCAGAAATTTCATTTGAATCAATGCATCAGTCATGTCAATCTCTTCAGGATCCAATAGTTGATATGTTGGATGACCTGTGTTGTCAAGATCATGTTTCATGTGCCAATTATGGACTTTAAAGCATTTACTATATAGGCATGGTTAGACACACATTTTCATGGTTTGATTCAGCAACAACTTCTTCTCAAAGTTCATTAGAAAATCTATAGACAAATCAAAATTTACATGATGATACATATGGTATATGTGTATTATCAGGTCATGGTCTTAAAATGGATAAATTTGAATATCAGGAGATAGTTCATGTTTGTCATGATCCTATAGTTGTCTATATGGAGGTGTTATTCTTTTGAGAATGCCCATTGATATCTAAAGTTTTTGTGATTGTCCATAGACCCAGGGCTTTGTGTTGTGAAGATCAGGTTGGAAATCAGTCTATGTTGCCCATGCAACTTCTATTTCTGATACTGGTTAAAAACAGTGAAAGAGTAGAGTTATTAGAGCAGATGATTGACTGGCTTCACTGACATTATTGTATCATTTAGAAAACAAAATTATTGGCAGTGTAGGGTAGGTAGCAGTTTGAATAAGCTCAGTCATTTGAGCATCTTTTTCAGCAGTGTGTGGTTTCCAATAGTGTTTGCAACTGATAGTGTATAGTTCAGTGTTCAGTTTAATTTGAGCGAGTTCGAAGATTGTAGCTGCAGTGACTCCATGGCCCAATGGATAAGGCACTGGTCTACATATTCATATTCCTATGGTTCTTGTCACCTCTCGAAAGAGATGCCATCCCCAGGTGGAGCCTATGTTGGAGTCCTATAATCATAGATGACTTGATTATTCAATTATCTATTTGGCATTTCTCTCGTAACGAAGGCATCTGGCTTGATGGGCTCTATTTATTTCACTTCCCCCTCCATCCATTTCGCCCGATCCTTCATCACCCTGTTGCACCCTTCACGCCCTCGCCCTCCATTTTTTCACCCCTCCATCATTTTCGTCCCTACATGAATAAACAAACTTAGGATAAAAAACATTACTTTAATAATAAATGGTTAGTGGCATTTTTTTAACACTAATTAGCATAATAATGTTAATTAAATTAAATTAGTGTTGTTAGATTAATAAAACTAGATTAGGCTTGATAATAATAAATTAATTACTATTAATTAATAAATAAATAATAATTAATTGAAACCTGGGCTTTAAACTAATTAACAATAATTAATTAAATAATTAGGTGAATTTGTTTAAGTTCGCAATTAGGTTAGTGTATTAGAATTAAAAATTAAATAAAACATAATAAAAATAATAATACATATAATAAACAGTAATAAAACAAAAAATAAAACTAATAAAAACAAAACAAAAATAAACAACATAAAACAAAACATATATAAAACAAAAAATAACCTAAGTTCTAAACCCACACGGCTTTTCCCATATTCCATACCCCCTACGTCACTCAACCAAAAGGAGGGTCCCAAAAAAAAGTTTTTTCCTGGGACACTTGTCACCACNCCACCCCAAGGGGGTCCGGGATACCACTACCCCCCCTCCAAAACCGCTTTCCCCAAAAATCAAAATCATTTTTTCCCTGTTTGACCACCTGTCTTCCAAGGATGATCCCGGGGAAACCAGAAGGATTTTTTAGAAACATAGATTTTTTTTTTTTCCGTAACAGGCTGAAGAACAATAACCTCTCTCAGTTTTTTCACAGGTATCAGTAATTGAGAGAATCGAAGCCATATTTGAGCACCATTTTTCAGGTTTCCAGTTTTCCTGATCTTGTCATGTTTTTGCGGTGGCTGTTTTGGAGAGATGGAGATGAATTTGGAAAAATATAAAGAGGTTTTTGCTCAAGACAGGCTCATCTACAATAACCTCTTTCATTTTTTTCACATATTTCATTTTTTTGGAGATACAAGCATCTGATTTGACCCCTATTTTCAGCAGTTCGACCCACCTATCATGGCAGACAATTCAAAATTTTCAGGGATTTGTTTCTATCTTTGGCCAGGTTGTTGATTTCGACCTCCTGAGCCTAGGGGAGAGTATTTTCTATAAATTTTTGTACTTTAAATGTGTTAAGGGGGCTTGGATGATGTGGATTTGAACTTTGAGAACACTATTGTATAAGAAAACTTGGTTGGAACTAATAGACAGAATTTGCAACTACTATTTTGGGATTCCTGTGGTATGTGCTTTAGTAGTGTTTTTTCTTCTATGATCATATGTTTGAATGTATTGTTCCTTTCCATGTTTCATGTGATTAATTTCTTAGGTGATAAACAAAATTCATTACTTCAATGCTCTGTTTTGGAGAAGCTTCACATTTATGTTCATTTTCTTCTGATATAAACGAATTCATGAGACCATGCTCATTTTGAACCATCTGTATCTCCCATATACACAATGACGAACCCAAAGTGCTAAAGTTTGTGCCTATCTTGCCCCATTATATCTTTGCAAGTCTGATCTTTGAAGCCCAAACCTAAAGCCAACATCCAGCAAACCATCAATTAATCAAAACAAACCATGTACTATCATAACTAGCCTAAAATCTATCATAAAAAAAGCTAGATCAGATAAAGAGAGACCTCTTTGAGTCTTGGAGGGCTAGATCCAGGACTCCAAGTGGTTTGATGTTACCTTCGTGATTTCCTCCACAACCTTGGGCAAATTACAAAGTGCTAACATATTCAAATACTACTGAAACATTGGACATTTGCTCTTATGATGCCCTTATGTTCTACATGTGATGCACCAGACCTCCTCGCACTTTTCTTTACCTTTCACAAGTTCCTGCAACTGAATAGTCAATGCTACTAACTGCGACTGCACTTGAGCCATCCCTGTGTCATTTTCTCCTATTGACAATGCTTATAATTTCATAGAAATTTCTAAGGCTTTCGACTGCGACACAATATTTTGTTGCGTCAAAGGGAAGCATATATGCATAAATAATCCCGCAATAAACCATTATTTGTGTTCATCTGAAATTTGGAATGTCAATAGATCCTTCAATATCTTAAATCTTTGATCATAGTACCACACCGATTCATTCACTATCTACTTGATCTCCCTTAGCTCTATAATGCCTTGTGACCAAACTTAGGTTTCTAAAACTCTTTCAATATAACTTGTCTTACCTTTGCCAATGTTCTAGTCGATCTCACAAGTGTCATAGTATGGTATTTCATGTAACATAATCATGTGCGATCTCTGAATGTTGTTTCCAATTGCGCAATCTCCACATCATCATCTTGGACGTTCTCCATAGTCCATATTGTATCACAAATGAACAAATGTTGTTCCAGATCCTTTGTCCCTGCTCCACGGAAGACAAACATTCTTAAAGTAGGATCTACTCCTGCCATCGTGTTCTGCGTGGTATTCTTTCCCAATAACACTAATTGATTCTGACTCGACGTACTACTTCCACTACTCTGACTAGTTTTACTACTATCTTTATTGCCTTCACTAACTATAATTGACAAAGCTTTTGATCTTACCTCAGTTCTTAGAGACACACATGGGGTCATGGGTTCGACGCAGAGTTTGAACTGAGTGAGATAATCTTCTACCAGAATGAGATGATAGATATTTTCTTTCGTTCCCATAATTCCTTCAATTTGGAGTATCACACCGGTTTCTCTTTCCTCGCACTCACTGTGTTGCCCCTGTCTCTTAGCCACAATCCTCTTCTTATTCGGTCTAAATCTCTTACCACTGTGCAATAATCCAATCTCTTCATTCGTTTCACACTCTTCTTCTCTCGACATCCTCATCTCATATGATCCTCATTCTTTCTCTTCATCTCTCTTTACACTAAGACCATCCCCTGGTCAGCTCCGAGTCCCCCTATGCGCGCGAAGGTGCTTAACTATCAGATTTCATTTTCATAACTCCCTTATCACACAACACCATATTAATCCAAGTAGATAGTGACTTTAGGTATCTTCCGCACGATCCCTTAAAGAATTCACTTTCAACAACGCTATATGATTGAGTACAATCTATGGAAAATTAGGAAAATTAAGTAATGTAACCTCCCAACACACTTTCCAGTTAGTAATCTAGTGGGCATGATACATGATTTCTTATAGTATTGACTTGCCTGATTAACTCAAGATTCCAATTTCTTAGAACAACAGTACAAAATCTTCTGATATGTTCAACTAATCTATGAATCAACTCTGCTAAAATATTTGAAAAATCAACAAAGAATTTTTCGTGCAAATCTGTAAACACATACCTTTGTAGCCATTTCTATGTGTTGATTCATGGATTCTTATTTTGATCTACACCAAACTCGATCTCCTTCGTTTCCAACCATTGTCCAATCTTCTCCTTAGTAGGTCTCCACATCCCCCCTTAATCGCAGATCTCGGTCCTGACAACAAAACCATTTGTTGGCACGTAGTGGGTGACTTGGGGTTCAACATTAAATCACCAATAAAACCCTAAAGATGTCATCCCTTTCGACATCACCTGCAAGCAGGTGAAGTCTCACCCGAGGTACCTATGGGGACTACAAGAACTAGGCTTCCACAATCATGAAGGGAATGAAGATCGTTCTAACATTCATTCTAACTTAACATTCATTCAACATGTAATATGCCTTGTGTGCGAAATCATAACAACATAATAACATATGACAAATCCATATTACTTAGTCCTTCAACATGTGTGTGAAACCCTCAAATACATTTTCATATAAACCCATAAGCATCAATCACATATGCGCAATAAACAAATTAAACCAACACATCATAACAACACACACGTTAGAACACAAGAATTTAACGTGGTTCACCCCAAGCTGGGCTACATGCACAACGACTGGCTTCTTATATTATTCAGTCAGCCCTTACAATATGTGTGCACTGCACTCAAATAAGATACATCAGTTCTACCCAAAATTCCCTAGTTGTTCGTGCATACAGTGCCCACTTAGCTCATTCTCCAATCACACTCCCGAACTCTACTCATACCATTCGCTCATATTCTCACTCTATGATTTCATACCTGATCATATCTCTCCTTGATTGAACGACTCACTTCTACCCAAAACCCATATATATTTATACATTGATATAAGGGCTTAGCCCGTTACAAAATGGACCAAATGGTCTAACTACTTCTAACTAATTTTTGTCTTCTATGCAATGGCTCTTGGATATGCACTAACTGTCTTTTGTGCGCGCTACTCCTTTGTTGACTTGTCACGCGGTTTGCTCGCGCGTGATTACCAAAAAATACCCAAAATGTCTCGCTCCAATAGAAAGGATGGTGAGAAAATAAAAATATATAAGGTTTGTAATGCTTTTCATGTTTATTAGATGACATCTATATTGACTTGTTCATTATAATAAATATAATGTCTTTATTTACGAATTCAAATTTGAGACAATGACAAAATGATTATTAGATAATAAAGTAATTTAATTCATGAACAATTGGAGTTGTATATGGGGAATTTAAATCATTCCATTTCTAGCAAGGGTGATTTTTTTGGCTAGTTAAAGTTTCATTTTTCCTTCTTTTTTTTTGAAAATTTTACGACACAAGTCATCTTAAAATGAGCCAAAACCCAGAGGGGCAACGCTAGATGATCCATCCTCTTGTGTAAGATTAAGATTTTGATTTATTCTAAGATGATCTCAAATTTTGAAATTTACAAATAAAAATAAAAAATCAAGACTATATAGATCAACCCAAAAGAAATAAGCTCTTCACACACCCGGAGTTAGAAAAATTAAACTCACCAAAAAATTATAGTAGTTCACACAAAATAATAAATTTGATTAAACAATAGTTAGATGTTATTAGAAAACACATGACTCCATTGGAGGCTATGACCACAAGAAACTTTGGGTTTCCTGTGAATACTATTTAGGTTCGAGACATTGGGTTTCCTGTGGATACTATTTAGGTTCTAGACATTGAGTTTCTTGTGGATACTATTTAGGTTGAAAGTGTTTTTTGGTCTTAGAGTAAGACCTAAAATTATTTTTAATTGGCTAGAAACTATCTTCTAGGAACCTAAGAAGATAAGTTAACAACCCAAAACCCATAAACCACAAACATGTGAGACAATGTAGTTTTATTTAAATAACAATGATGAGTCAACTTGTATTCACTTATATCAATGATGACCTATCCTCACTACAAATTAACCACTAAATTATAACACTATCTTCAAATAAAACACTCAATTTCAAATCTTAGTAGTCTAAGCATTGTATTTTTGGCTCTTTTCGGACCATATTTTCTAATCAATTTTACCCAAAATTTGGTGAGGAATTATTGAAACTGTATATTTTAGTGATTAAGTCTATATAATCAGAAAGCCCAATTTTTTTTTTAAGATGTTGAATCTATTTATGCATTCAAATTTTAATTTAAACAACCAAAAAAATTAAGATTTCATCAGATATATTCTTTATATATATATATATATATATATATATATATATATATATATATATATATATATCATAAAAACGGTAAAAAAAGCGTTTAAACAACATTACAAACCAATCCGTGCATATACCAAGAAATTTATTCACACATGACGAATTCGAACAACAATGCACCTTAAAGAAGCAAGAGCTCATTTAAAGCATACAACTAGTGAATGCAATCCTCAAATGGGACCTTACATCCTTTTCGAATATTTAAATGACAAAAGGTCAAGATTTCCATCTATGCTTATTTCAACTCAACGATAGACATCCTGTTGTAGTCCATGATTTATTAACCATCATAAAAATCCGTGCAGAGGTAAGTACAAACTGAAATTGTCCAGTTTACAAATTCAAACATTCCCACGTCACCCTGACCAGATGACAGGATGGTGGTAAATGGGCAAATCACAAGGAGGCAGCGTGTCATCATACTCAGCAGCGTGCCCACTTCTAAAAGAACTAGGGGTCAACGCCCGAGCCTATGGTGTTCAAGCGATCAAGAAAGGAAGCCAGGCGAGCACTAACTTTGATTGGGTTGGACACCATTGGATACAGCGCAGTTTGATTAAGATTGGATTGGATTCCATTCCACTGCATTCAACACAGTTTTGAATCAATTTTGATTGATTGATGAGCGTGTTGTGTTAAGCCTGTAACTCCAATCCCATGGCACAGTTAAGTGGTTCACCGAACAGCTGTTTGTCAAATGGAAATGGAACATGCGAAGGCGCAGCGGGAAATTTTTATTCTTCTTCTTCGCCCACCTCTACGCCAGATGTGAATGCTTTACACATACTCAGTGAAAACCTGCGGTCCCTTCTTCTCTCCTCCTCTTCATTCGATTGCAGCGACGCCGAAATTAGGGTGGACGAGCGCGTCGTTTCCCTGCATCGATGCATACTGAGCGCGCGAAGCCCTTATTTCAGGGCCTTGTTCTCCAGAGCCAAGGCTGCTGGGGAAACCCAAGCGAAGTTGAAATACGAGCTCAATGAGCTGTTAAACGGATGGAGAGTTGGGTACGAAGCTTTGATGATTGTGTTGGGGTATATGTATTCTGGCAAGGTCGCCGAACCCCCCTCCGGAGTGTGTACGTGTGCAGATGAGGCTTGTTCACACCATGGCTGCAGACCGGCTGTAGACTTTGCACTCCAGTTGTTCTACTGCGCTTATGTTTTCCAGATCCCAGAGCTGGTCTCTCTCTCACAGGTATGAGAATTCAAGTCTCTCATCTTCAAATTTTGTGTGCAAATATTAGGTCAATTTTTTCTTTGGGTGTACTCCTGTCTTTGAGCATGTGGGACAGTGTTAAGGCATCTTCCGAAATCAAAGGCTGAGTTCCTTATTTTGTCCAGAGAAGCAAAGCCCTACAACCCAGGGTGACTTTGCAATAACATGTATTTATGTCTTTATTACAATAAGGACAATGAGGAGATCTCTTACAATAACATGAATTTTATGTCTTTATTACAATAAGGACAGATACACATTTACAATAACTAGTCTTTATTACAATGAGGACATCTATCCATTTACAGTAACTAGTATATACATTTAGAATAACCAGCATGAACATGAATTCTATAGTAAAGAAAGTTACAAATTTAAAATAACTATAAGTTTTTTTATAATTACTTAATAGATTTTGGATTAAAATGAATTTATGCTATTTTTATCTATAACTAATTTCAATCTATTTTAGTATGGAGACTTTCATGATGTTGTAAATCTTCTAATTTATCACTGCATGAAATATTTTCAACCTTTGCGTTTGGACTTGGAATGAATACTTAACCCATCATTAAGCAATGGATGGGTTGAAAGATTTTCAACCTTTGGTAAGAAAACATTGACAGTAAATTCAACTTAGTTTTTTTTTATGATCTTGAAAAAAATTCATATTAATGAGATCCATATATGAGGTTCTAAAAATATCAAATTTCTTGATGTGTAAATTATTTGATTATTTAAAATGGATCTAAGCTGGTTGTAGTCTAGTTCCAATTCAATAAAACTTAAATTTTTTATTTATTTTTTTTATAGATATAGATAAATAAAGATAAATTTTGATTATTATTAAAATATTTATATTTACATTGTAATATTATTTATATAAAGAGAAATTTTCATTTTTATTTATATCTATATTTGAATAATATTATATTTATATCACTATTATTATTTGTTATAAATATTATATTATATAAAACTCAGAACTTGCAAGAATGCTTGCAGTGCCGCACTTGAAAGATTACTTGATGTATCCATGCATTTGAGTAGATATTTCACCACACTAAAGTCTCCATTTGTAAATAGTTTTTTGTCTCGGAGGCTTATCATGGCAGTCTGTTCATGTTGCAGAGACTGCTCTTCTGTGAGTTTGAAGTTTGAACCATCAATGCTGAAAAACTAAAAGGTACATGGGAAAAGAAGATATGCAAGCAGTATGGAATGAAATTCTGAATGTTTCTCATAACTAGGAGTAAATTAAACGAAAAGAGATAACTCGGAGTAAATTAAACGAAATTTCAGATTTGCAGAATAGTTTGGACAGTGTAAAATAATATCGTCAATGTAGCTCACAAGGTGCTTAAGAAATTTTCAAAAACCATGCCTCTTAGTTAAACTTAATCCACTTTAACCTAAACATAATTCATTAACAGAGTGTGAGCAAAACGGCTCACAATCAATTTCAAATCTATTTTAGTTTCTGCAAGCTGGATGGCCTTAATCACAATAATTGTTATGGCCATCCAGCTTGGAGGAGATTTCCCAGCAGATTCCGGTGCGCTTTGAAGGTATGTAATGACTTTCTAACTCTAGACTGTAAATTTTCCCATTTCTTCTTTAAGAATTAAGGGTAGTTTTTCTATTTGCAGATTTACTTTTAGTGTAGAGACATTCTCATTGCTCCCAAAAGAGAGACACTGCATGAAATCATTGCCAAATGGTTGAGGGGAAGACAATATGCAACCCATTGTAAAAAGGAAATGGGGGAGGTGGTTAAACATACTCTGGAATGCCACTTAGTACACATTCAAGGTCAAGTTAAGTCCTACCCAAGTGTTCTGGCTAATTTAAAAACCCAAAGGCAAGCTACTATTGCAGCCTATAATGTGGAGAAAGGCAAGGCAAAAGAGATCTGGGATGAGATAGGAATAAGTGGAGAGATCCCTGGACATGATAGTGTAAGTGGAAACAGTGGTTATAAAGCCTCCTCCACTTATCCTTCTACAGATTTCTTTAGATTTATGCTTCCAACTTAGCATGATGCCACACCCCATCCAAAGAGGAAGCCATACCAACCCTAGTTCTCAGCTCACCATTAAGAGCGAATGAAAGAAGGAATGCAGGGAAGTTGTTTTTCATTACACTGCAATATTGGTCTCACGCAGAGATTTCTTTCAATGCTGCCCTCTCCTATTATCAGCCTGTGTTAGAAACCATAGCTGCATGTGGTTTAGGCTTCAAAAGCCCTTATTTTCATGGTTTGAGACGCCACTTTTATAGAATTAGGTCAAAAACGTAAATAAAGACTTGTAAAAATTTAAAGAATCATAGGCAAAAGCAACATACACGGATGGATTGATGGAGATACATCCAATCATGTGAAGTATGCAAAATTATTAATTCAGCTTTTGGATGAAGCAGTTTTGAAGATGTGGGGTATGAATGTTGTAGAGGTTATCATTGACAATACTTCTTACTATGTTGCTACTAGTAAGTTGTTGGAGGAGAAATACCATATTATTTGGTGATTTTGTCTTGTTGTGTATTGTCTATTGCCTAGACCTCACACTTGAGAGTTTATGCAAATTTGAGTGGGTGATGCAATACCCCAATTTTGATCCTTGGAAACTATTGTGTATAAATTTTAAATGTATGGTTATAATGACCAAAGTTTAATTATGTGAGACTAAATAAAATTACTTTGTGATGTAAATGTTGTAAACATGTTTTGTATGGATTCCGAGTGTGGAGGTTGAAGCCTAGGCTCAGATAGAGAATGGCTAGGCATGTAGAGGCTCTAAATATACCTATGTTATGCAAGTTTTTGGAACCGGGACCATTGGAAAGGCCGGTAATAAATAACGAATTGACCTATGTATTTCCTTGATGAAGGATATGATCTAAGTCACATGAATGGGAAAATATTGACTATAATATTCATTTAAGTCTAATATTAAAAATTGAATAAATAAAAAAATAATTTTTTGAATAAATAAAAAAATAAATTAAAAAAAAAAAAAAAAACATGAAAACACAACAAAGTATCAAAAAGAGCTTTAATTACTATGTTTCTATCTATCATCCGCTTAACACTACCCTACCGCCAGTGTTTGATTTCTCATGTCGTTGTTCGAGACTGCTCACACCATAGCTTCCCGATCCAATGATGGATCTAATCCTCGACTTTACTCCAAGCAATTGAAATATCATATATGATATATCTCTTTCAGAGTTACAGTTTGGCATTCATGGAGATTGTAACCCATTCAAGTCACCACTCTTTGACTCACGGTTTCCTTTTACAACACACTCATAAGCATGCAGGTTCAAAGTTTTGGTTTACCTAACAATCACATTCAAAAGCAACTTACTTACGGTATCAAATTACATGGCCCAACTATCCTCCATAGGATTCATTTACATGACCCAACTATCCTCAAATTGACATGGAATCATATTGGTTAAATGCAATCCAAATTTTCTTTTCAGTGAACGTGAGGAAACTATTGCCTAGAACACCTCAAAACTCATTAAAAAGTTCCCATAAAGTATCCTACACTGTTGGAACATTCCATTCACTTTGGGGACGTTTCATACCTGTTCCCAAGCTCCTAAAAATGTGGGAATGCCAAGAGCGAGTTTCAGAGATGCTGGGAGTGGTTCTTATGCAACTAGGAAATATACTTTCTATGGACCATGTGGTAGACTTATTGTTGGGTTGTTATATTCTTTGCAGTGAAAGTTGAAGGTCGAAGTGATCGACTGGGAAAATTCGAAGTCGAAGTGATGGATAGCAAGTCAAAAGGTTGTCAAGAGGTCGTGTGGCAACCGACTAAAGACCGAATGGAGCTTGACTGGTGATCCGACTAGTAGTCAATTGTAACAGAATCCCGAGATTCATGAGATTTGTAGCCAATGATATGTGTGGATCTGTAACCATTTTTGGGCATCATTCTTTAGGGTTTTGACCTACTGTAAATCCTATAAATATGGCATGTTGTAATACTGGAAAAGCTAATCATAATCATAAATCGTTAGATCAATCTGTTAGAGGTTGTTGGTCATGTAGATGTAAGTCGAATTGGTTGCAGGGTTGTTCTTCTATAAAGAAAGAGGGTATGATGGCGATTGTGTCTTAGGTGTAGACCAAGGTTAGTCATGTAACCCTTTATTCTGAATGAATAAGACAATAAGAGAGAAAGATGCTCAAGGAATGTTGGTTTTCCCAGTTGGGTTTCTAGGGTAAAATATCTGCATACTATGTGATTGCTTTGTTATTTACTTTCTTGATTAAATCGGTCTTCTTATCTTCTATTAGGTTTAGTGTGGAAGTCTATTTTACAACATGTGGTATCAGAACTAAAGTTCGTAGATCTTGGATCTAAGCTAATCCCTAGGTCTAGTGAGAGTTGTAATTTTGAGATCTTTAAAGTTGCGCTTGGAAGAATGGAAAGTAGTTCGAGGATATCGATCAAAAAGTTCAATGGCCAGAATTTTGAGCTGTGGAAGATTAAAATTGAAGATCTCCTTGTAGATCGAGAATAATGGGTAGTAGTCTGTCTAGGTACCATTTTGATAGGTATGCCAAGGGAAGAATGGGAGAAACTCAAAAGAAGGGAAAGGAGTACTATTAGAATGTGTCTTGCAGATTCAATGTCACTGAATGTCTAAGGTGAAGACTCGACCAAGAAATTGTGGGACAAGTTGGGAAGCTTGTACCAGTCGAAATCCCTAGTAAATAAGTTGTTCCTTAGAAAAAAACTGTATCTTCTAAGGATGAATGTTGGTAGTTTAGTAATTGAGCATTTGAATGCATTCAATACTGTAATAAACCAACTATCATATTATTAAAATCACTGAGGAGGAGAAATGTATTAGCCTATTATGTTATTTTCCAAACTCCTCAGATAGCTTAGTTGTGGCTTTAGGGAGTAATTCGACCACATTAGCGCTAAAAGACATGGTTGCATCTCTAATATTAGAAGAAATGAGATGAAAGAACATGGAAGGATTGACCAAAGATGCCTTAATGGCGAGAGGCCGACCAGTTGACAGAGATAAAGGAAAATTCTCTGGTAGAAAGTCTAAGTTTAAGGGTAGATCTAAATCGTCGGTTCAATTGACAAGAAGATGTTGGAAATGTGGTAAAGCTAGGAATTACAAAAGAGAGTACAAGTCGAAGGAAATAAAAGTCAGTACAAGATTTGACAAGAAGCAGTTGACTGAGAGGAATCCTACTCTGGATAAAGGAGGCGATGTGTATATGGCGTCGACCAGTACACTGTCAAATCAGGTTGTTTGGTTGATCGACTCATGAGCGTCCTTTCATATGACACCTCACAGAGATTGGTTCTACGAATATGAGAGATATGAAGGGGAGATGTGTTCTTGGGAGATGACTCGACAACCAAATTGTTGGACGAGGAAGAGTTTGATTGATACTACAGGATGGGGGACCAGAGCCCTGTTAAGTGTGCTACATATTCCGAGTTTGGAAAGAAACCTAATATTTGTCAGAAAGATGAGTGATGCAGGAGTGCACACTCTATTTTAGAAGGATACGTGCAAAATGGTCATGGGTGTGATGGTCTTAATGAAAGGTGTTCAGATTGGAACCCTATACAAGTTGTTAGGGAATGTTGACTCAACTGGATGCAACGACATTGTTGTTCCCGAAGTCGACTCAACTTTGAATCGACTCGACTCATCTCGGGTTGAGTCGATTCAAACCAACTCGACACTTTTTCATCAAGTCGACCCAACCATGTTATGACACATGAGAATGGGAGACATTAAAAAGGACTTCAAGCCATGCAAAACAAAGGTATGGTCGAAGGTTTTCCTGAATGTAGTTTAGAAGTTGATTTTTGTGAACATTACATATATGGAAAACAAAATCGAGTCAGGTTCCCATCTGGAGCGACAAGGGAAAAGAGGATTCTAGAATTGGTTCATAGTGATGTGTTTGGGTCTGTAACAGTCCCTTCACTAGGTGGATCCTTGTATTATATCTCTTTCATAGATTCTTTTTCCAGGAAGACATGGATATATTTTTCGAGGAAGAAATTGAAGGTTTTTGAGAAATTCAAAGAGTTTAAATCTCTTGTGGAAAACCAGACAAATAAGATGATCAAGGTGTTGAAAATTGACAATGGTGGTGAATTATGTGGAAAGGATCTTGAGCAATTCTGCAAGCAATGTGGCATAGCATGTCAAACAACCACACCATATACTCCACAACAAAATGGAGTTTTCGATAGAATGAACCGAACATTGATGGATAAGGTAAGGAGCATTCTCAGTGGTGTTGGGCTCGCACAATATTTCTGGGTAGAGGCAATTGACACTACAAAATATCTGTTGAATATGTCTCCTTCGTCGGTGTTAGTTGACACGACTCCACATGAGGTATGGTTTGTAAAGAAGCCTTCACTTTCATATCTCAAAGTATTTGGCTATGATGCATTTGTGCATGTTTCCAAGGAAAAGAGGAGCAAGATGGACAATAAGACAATCAAGTGTATTTTCATCGGATACAAGGAAGGAATGAAAGGATATAAGCTTTGGGATCATGCATTAAGGAAAACAATGCACAGTTGAGATGTGGTCTTCAGAGAAGTCGGAGGTACGTTTGAGTCTGAAGTGGTTCAAAGAGAGAAAGATCTAGAGAAGGTGAGGTTTGAACTGAGGAATGAAGAGGATGATTTAGATGAGTTGATTGAATCAGATGAAGAGGTGGAACAACCGACCCTGGTTGTAAGGAGGTCTGAACGAGTAAGAAAACCAGTCGAAAGGTATAGTCCACCGTATTTCCGTTTTTTATTTGTGTTAACTGCCACTGATGAGGAGCCCAAGTCAGTCATGGAGGCATTTGACTCTGGAAGGACGCCATGGTCGAAGAAATGGAATCCTTGCACAAGAATGAGACGTGGGATTTGGGATGGGACGTGGAATCTTGAAATAGAGCGAATGGATTCGAAGACAATGTTCCTACATGGGGATCTGGAAGAATAAATCTACATGAAACAGCCTGAAGGATTTGCAGTAAAGGGAAATAAAGAGTTAGTGTGCAAGTTAAAGAGATCCATTTATGGTCTAAAGCAATCACCAAGGATGTGGTATCAAAAATTTGACACATACATCCTTAGTTTTGGATTTGTGAGAAACAAGGTTGGTCATTGTGTATATTCCAAGGAAGAAGGCAATGATTTTATATATGTAGCATTATATGTCGATGACATGTTGTTGGTCAGAAACAACATGGATGCAATAAAGGAGTTAAAGAAGAAGTTATCCTCCAAGTTCGACATGAAGGATCTCGGTGCAACAAACTTCATTCTGGGAATGGAGATCAAGAGAGATCAAACAATTATAAAGCTTTGGTTGAACCAGAGGAAATGTATTGAAACAATCTTGAAGCATTTCAATATGCAGGATTGAAAACCAGTCAAGATGTCAATTCCTGTGGGAGCAAAGTTAATTATTGAACAGTGTCTAAAGACACAGGAAGAAATAGAAGATATGGTACATGTTCCCTATGCATGTGTCATTGGTAGTCTAATGTATACGATGGTTTTCCCTCGACCAGACATTTCCCATGTAGTGGGAATGTTGAGCATATACATGTCGACACCTAGAAAAGAGCACCGGACAACTGTCAAGAGAGTGTTCAGGTATTTGAGTGGCACAAAAACATATGCTATATTATACCAAAGGAAGCCTGAAGTTGACAGATAAGTAGAAGTACATGACTTTGTCAACACCGATTGCGTTGGAGATCTGGATCGACGAAGGTTGACCAATGGATATGTATTCAAGATGTTCAGTGGAGCAATTAGTTGGATTAATAAGCGACAAGCGGTCGTACCCTTGTCGACAATAGAAGATAAATACATGGCAAGCACTCATGGAAGAAAGAAGCAATATGGTTGCAAAGGATGTGTTCAGGGGTTGGGTTTGAGCAAAGAGATATGAAGATAAATTGTGACAGTCAATGCGCAATATTTATGGCAAATAACCCAGCATACCATTCCAAGATGAAGCATATTGATGTACAATACCATTTTGTAAGACATGGTGGAAAGCAACAAGGTGTCGTTGGAGAAAGGAGACACGTTGGAAAACATAGCAGACTCTTTGACCAAGTCTATGAGTGTTGTGAAGTTCTTTTGGTGCAGAGAAGCAATGGGCATTGTTGCTATGGGTCTGTGAACAAATGTTCAGGTTCTTATGTATCAACAAAGAAATAGGAGGATGTTGGGTTGTTATATTCTTTCCAGTGAAAGTCAAAGGTCGAAGTGATCGACTGGAAAAAGTCAAAGGTCGAAGTGATCAACAACAAATCAAGAGGTCAACCAACAAGAGGTCGTCAGGAGGTCGTGTGGAAACCGACTGAAGACTGAATGGAGGTCAACTAGTAGTCGACTAGTGATCGGACTAGTAGTCGACTGTAACAGAATCTCGAGATTCGCGGGATTTGTAGCCAATGATCTGCATGGATATGTAACCATTTTTTGGTGTAATTCTTTAGGGTTTTTCCTACTGTAAAGATTATAAATATGGCATGTTGTAATACTAGAAAAGTTAATTGTAGTTGTAAATCGTTAGATCTGTCTGTTAGAGGTTGCTAGTCATGTAGATGTAAGACAAATTGGTTGCAGGGTTGTTCTTGTGTAAAGAAAGAGGGTATGATGGTGATTGTGTATTGGGTGTAGACCAAGGTTAGTCATGTAACCCTTTATTCCGAATGAATAAGACAACAAGAGAGCAAGACGCTCAAGAAATTTTGGTTTTCCCGTTTGGGTTTCTAGGGTAAAATCTCTGTGTACTATGTGATTGCTTTGTCATTTGCTTGCTTGATTAAATATGTCTTCTTCTCTTCTACTAGGTTTACTGTGGAAGTTTATTTCCGAACACTTATCATAGTGCACACAAAGCTATGTAAATTTTCATGTTGAGAATATATAATTATCCAAGATGGTCGTGGAGAACACAAAAGGGGCTATGAGTCCACAAGAGGGGAATATGAAAGGGGGCCATGGGAAAGTAATCCTCTATTGCCAAGTGTTATCCTAAGAGCTCGTCTATTTTCCAACATGTGCCTTAATTGAAGCTCAACCATCACCATTAACTTAGTAAGACAAATATAATTGCATGTGGACTTTGGTGGCTAATGTTTTCCTCATGTAAGTATAGGAGCACGGGTAGAGTGCAATTGGTTTGGAAAAGTGTGAGAGTCCTTCATTAATTCTCCCACCTCATGGGAATTCATTCTCTCATTATAGACTCTCATTTTTCCTTTTTGTTGTGCAACCTACATTCTTTGAAGCATATCATAATCCAAATCTAAAATTGACAAATAATCAACTTGTGTAAACTAATTTATAGACTCGGGAAAAGAGATATATGGTTATAGATAAGGATAGGGGTTGGGTTGTTTAAGAAACCATTCCCCTCCCATGGTATTGTTAGTTTTTCTTAACTTGTTTCTCTAACATTGTTCATCTTCAACAATAGAGGCATAACAATAGTTCGGATTCTATTATAGTAAAGGAAGTGCAATGATGTTATATGAGAAGAACAATAAAGAGGAGAGTTAGAGGAAACATGCATGCATCAACCTCGGTTTTCTCCTAATATAGTTGTTGTCCTTTTCAGTTTAGAATTAGAGTGTTCCTTTCTAATTTTAGAATAAGAGTGATTTTCTATTTCAAAGTTACTTTTCTAGTTTTAGATTAGGTGCCTCTTGCATGAGGAATTCTATTCTAGGAGGAGGGTGCAAATCTCAAGGAGGGGTGCTTGGATTTATTAGTTCCCCTACTCCAGTTGAGGAAAATCATTCCTAGGATGTTATTCATACAATATTGGGCATTGATCCCTAGGCAATATTAGGGTTTTCTTTTCTAATATGGGCACCAATAGGGATGGGTTATTTTTGTAACTTCTCTACGTTCCAAGTCTATAAAAGAAAGGTAGGGGTAAGGTGTTCATCAATTCCGTTTTGAGTGTGTTTTGTACAATTTCTTATTTCAATTAATAAAAGAAAAATATGTGATTTGAGTGTTGTAGACTTCTTTTATTGTTTATAGTTCATACTTTTCAATTTTCTATGTGTTTGTAGATCTAGATTTCTACATATGTGGTTTTGTGAGTTTTTAATTTAAAGCTATCTATGGTTTGTAGTTTGTAGGTTTGCTTACCATGTACTGAAATTTAACATGGTATTAGAGAGACAAATCTAAAATCTTCCAAGAATCTCTTGGAGATGGCTATTGTCTATGAGAGGGAGTTGTCAGGGGATTTCAACGAGCATGATGTTGTAGCTTCAATGATTGAATTTGATCTGTTCTTTTGAGATGTTGTTGGGTGAGATGCATAGGATCTTTCAGTGATTGGAAGGTTGTTTTTGGCATGTGATAGGCGATCCACTATTGGGATGGGTTGCAAATCTAATTTCTTGTGTGGTTGATCTGCTTGTTGAAGTGTGATTTCATGAGTTACAGAGAATACTAGTCTTGGGCTTATTAGAAAGTGGGACCATCTATCAAGGGATTCCAACTTTACACCTTGGAAGTAGAAAACTATATATGCTATTGCAGGAGGTTGATCTTTGGAGTTTTGTGGAGATGAAGGTTGCAACTCCTACTTATCATGTTCTTTTGGCCAAACACAATAAGAAGATGGACAACATGAAGTGAATCATCCTTGATTTGGTGAATGGCCATTTGATCCCTCTCATCGCTAAGAAGAAGATAGTGAAGGAGATGTATAATGCCTTGATCACTCTGTACCAAAGTGTGAATGTTTCTCACATTATGTTGTTGAAGAACAAGCTCACTACCAAATGCATTAGTGATACAAACATAATGATTGGTTACCTTATGAATATCATTGATCTTTGAGAATAGCTCGATGCTATCAGGGTGAAGGTGGAAGATGATGAGTTGGAGCCCATAGAAATCAACGGGTTCTCTTCATTTTGGGCATTGTTTCTTCGGAGTGTCTGCGCTCGTGAGAAGCTTCCTAAATTTGAGAATCTTTGGAATGATTTCAACTAGGGGGAGACCAAAGTAGATATTGTTTCAATGAGAGAGGATGAGATCAAGAGACTAGCCCTCATTGTGAAGATGAAGAGAGGAAGCAAGAAAGGAGGACCTGAAAGGCATTAGAAGGCCAAGGAGTAAGAATTAGATTCTTCAAACCAAGGGAAAAAATACTTGGGTCATTTGAAGTGTTTCAAGTGCCATGAGATGGGTCACTATGCATCTCAGTGTTTTAAGAGGTAGAAATCCAAGCAAGAATAGTAGGAGTTTGTAGGGAGGGTAGAAACTTTAGTCGGAGTGGATGAGTTAACATCCCAACTTAACGGAAATCTCTCCTCAGTATCTTGTCTTTCCACTAACATTGTTTTTGTTGTAGGGTGGTATGTGGATAATTGAGCATACAGACACATGACCTTCAACAAGACGGTGTTCAATAGACTTTAAGAACACGAGGATGACATATAAGTGGATTTGGGCAATGATGTCGCTTGTACAATTATCAAATTGGGCTCTATCTCTTTTTGTATTCCTTTAGGTGATGTTCTTGAGCTAGATGACGGCTTGTATGTTCCTAGTTTAACGAAGTGTCTTCTTTCAGTTTCTTGTATAAAAAATCTACGATGTATGGCTGAGTTTGATAGTTACCAGGTGATCATTAGAAAACACATCCTTGAACTTGGTCAAGTTTTGGTCCGAGGAGTTCAAGATGGTAGCTTTTATAGTTTACTTGTTGATCCAATTGAGAAAGTATGGCAAGATGCCATGATCGAGGAATGTCTTTCTGGCTTTGTGGAGATAGTTTCAAAACCTATCATGGAATCAATGGTGATTCCATGCATATAGCTGACATGAGTATTCAAGAGTATTATGACAGGTGATCTATCAACGATGACTAACACATAGTGATTTCCTTTGTTGATCCTTGTAAACCTCTAAGGAAGTCCATTGGAATTCTTTTCAAAGGCCTTGAAGAAATTGGAAGTGTAGTATACATTCAAGCTTTGGGTTTGCTAGCTTTGATATGTTGCATAACAAATAACCACATACAAAGCTCTCCACATGGGTCTATGTCCATGGTGCACCCTTTGCAAATTTCTCAATATGTTGCCTACTCTTGATTGTCCACAATGTTTGGAGCTATACGCTTACCACACAAGCTATGTTGTTGTCTCTCCTTTTTCAATACACACATTGTTAAATCTATATGTCAACCCTTCCTAAAGGCTATAGACTTTAGAGGATTTAGACCACACATGCATTTGTGGGTTTTGCAAGGCTTTTATCATTGGCTTGAAATTTGCGTCAACTACATACAATTTACAAAAGGATTTAACTTCATTAACACTGTCAAGTAGGGAATCATAAATTTTGAAAGAAAATTGACAATGTGGTTTTGTGTACATTTCTTATAATTGATTGATGAGTTGAATTGTTAAAATAAAACCATGCACTTGAAGTGTCAATGCGATTTGGATTGAAATGAGGGCTTGAACGAAATCATTGTTTGGTGCAATAGGTAGCTCCATTGTTGTTTGACAAATTTTAGGTGCATTTTGGTCTACCATCATCAATCATCTCCAATCATGACAATGGATTCTCAAGTGAATTTTGGCAAGTGTTATGGGGATTGATGGACACTAAGTTAAAGAGGAGTACTATCTTCCATTCACATTCAAATGGGAAAATTAAGGTAGTAATTCCCATCATTGTTCAACTGTAAGTGCATTTTCAATCATCAACAAAAGAAGACATGGGATATTGACATCCCTTATGTCCAACATAGTTATACTTGCGCATTTCATAGTGTAATAGGTATTTCACCATTTGAGGCATGCCTTGGATTCTTACCCAAGTACCCATCAACTATTTTGGGTTCATTCCTAAGCCAAAAGAATAATCTACTACGTATGGGAAAACAATTAGGTTCATTAACCACATCCGAGAAGAACTCCATGGTCAAGTTTGCTAAGTGTTAGCCCCCTAAAAATGTAGGGCTCATTTTTGCATTTCATAAGCTTTCTTCTTTGAATGACACTGTAGAATATCTTTGGATTTCAATGGTAGTTACAGGTTGCATGCGTGTTGCAGGGAGATTTGGAGGTCATGCACCTTGTTCTATCTCGCCCAAACACCATTCATCCTCTAAAGGCAAGAACAAAGGTGTGGAGTATGGTTGACTTGATAAGGGGATTTCAAGGAGACATCACACTTGACACATATTTAGAGGCATGGTTATATGGATTACATCAACATTTGTTGCATCATTGATGGAGTGAATTGTTTTGAGGTTGAACTGAAGCCTCAAGACCACATGGATGGATGATGTGAGCAAGAAATGAACCTTAGAAGATGAATGCCTTACCACATGAAGTGTCCAAAGCCCGACATATGGGAAGGAGATATCCTAAAGGAGGAATGTATTTCTTATAAATGTGCCATGTGGCACTAAGTTGCACTTAGGTTTGGCCAAAGTCTAACTTAAGGTTGAACGCCCTCTTCACAAAGGTGGCTAGGGGACGTTGGAGGTAAGAAAGGGTGAGAAATAACCCTAATGGAGGACCTTCCATGTATTTGGAGGCACGTTTCCCCTTTGATGAGAAGTTTTGGGGGTAAGGACACATTATCTAATCCATTTTCACATATTTGGAAGCATATTTCACCTTTTGAGGTATTTGAGGGTGAGGACAAATTATTTGAGGCCTTTTCTACATATTTGGAGGCATGTTTCACCTTTGAAGAGGGATTTGGGATGGGAACATTTTGGTTGATGCATTTTCTACATATTTGGAGGAAAGATCTTCGCATGAGGAGTTGCCATGTAGCATTGTTGACATGGTCAAACCCTCAAATGAATAATATATGCATGCTTTAAAATGACCTCATGAAATATAAAGATGACAAGTGACGATATAAACCTTTTTATTAATTCAAAAGGCAAAAGTGAGTGCTCCACGATATAAAGAAATAATCTTTTAATGGAGAAGTTGTCGAAATGAAAGTTATATAAGGAGATCTATTCTCATTTGAAAAAGGTATGGAAGATAGAAAATTCCCCTCCAAGCACTTAGTTGAATCTCTTTAGGTGGATTAGAAGAAGGATGGGTTCAATGTGAAGTTTCTCCATCTTTTTATTCTTTTGATGAATGATTACAATTTTTGCAAGAATTAATATTGTTTTGTTACTAGAATGACTTTGTACATGGGAAATTTTGTCACAAAAGAAAAGATTAGGGTTGAGGTTGTAAAACCCTCTCTAATCCTTGATGCAATCTTGAATTATTGAAGAATTTGTTGTTTTCATTTCTATTGTTCAGAGGCGTTCTTGCTACCTCCTTTATTCATTGGTTTCACATTATTCTTGGCTATAATTTCATGGTTGTGATGATGCATCTTGTTTAAAAGCTCACTTTATTATTGCATAATCTAAAATTCAGTTTTTGACTAATTGTGGCACATCTACAATGGATTAATTATGTCTTCTTTGTGATATTCAAATTCATTGATCTTGACTCCATAGCTTAATTGGATAGGAAATGGTCTTGGTAAATTCCACCATCTATTTTAAAAATAGTTACCAACTTAATGAGCGTTGTGACCTCAAAACAAGAACTTTGGCCCCAAAACCCCATATTTTTTAGTCAAAAACACCAAAATCAACCCCTGAATAAAAAAAGGGTGCTACCGATAGCACCCTTTTTGAGGGGTGGTTAAAATTTTGACTTGTTTGAAATTGTGACCTTCACAAAAACCTTAAAATTGACCCTTGAATTGAAAAGTGATACTAGCTACCACTAGCATTAATTTTTTTATAGTTAAAATTACAACTTAATTGAAATCATAGCCTTGATGACTAGTGCCATCATAGATAAAAAAAAATGAAAATTGACTCTTAAATTGTTACTTGAAAATTTATTTATTTATTTATATATAAAAAAAAACTATGCAAACAAATTTAAAAAATAAATAAATGAAAAAACACTCTTAAAAAATTATAAACTAAATTAAAAAAAAATAGAATAAAAAATCACAACTCAATCTTAAAAAAATAATTTTTTTGGGAAAAAACAAAATTAAAAAAACACTAGAAAAACACCAAAAACAAATTAAATTAAATTAAAAAAAAAACAAAGAATAACTAAAATATAAAAAAAAAAATTAAAAAAATTTAATTAAAATTTAAAATAAAAATAAAGTATATAAACAACAAAAAGAATTATATGAAAACAATTAAAATTGTTAAAATTGAAAAAATATGAAAAAACACTAAAAAAAAAAGCACAAAAATTAAAAAAACAAATGGGCAAATTTATGGTGAGAGCGATTCTTGGAATAGCCCATCCTTGCAGCCCCCTTGCTCCCCTCCCACCTACAAGCCACTCTAGTAGCAACAGGTTCCAAACCCACTACTCTAAGGAACAACATGTTTGGAACCCACCACTATTGGGGTGGTCATGGTCATAGACAACATGGGGGAGGGGAGAGGGGATGGTTTAGGGACGTGGGACAAGGTGGGTGGAGGATGGGCGATTATGAGAATCGCTCTCCCCCTAAATTTTATATATATATATATATATTTTTTTTTTAATTTAAAAAAAAAAATATTTGTTTGGGATTTTTTTTTCTTTTAATTTATTAACTTCTTTTTAATGTAAATTTGAAAAGTTAAAATTGATAAATAAATAATTTTTCAAATAACAATTTAAAGGTTATTTTTTCAGGTTATTTTTTTTATTTGTGATGGTACCAATTGTCAAGGTGTTAGTTTCAATTAAGTCATAATTTTAATTAAAACAAAAAACAAAAAAAAAAAAACGGTGCTACTAGTAGCATCACTTTTCTATCTTAAGATCAATTTTAAAGTTTTAAGGTTTTTGTCAATGTCATGATCTTAAACAAGTCAAAACTTTAACCACCCCCACAAAAAGAGTGTTATGGATAGTGCAACTTTTTGATTTGGGGTAAAAGTAGCCACTAAATGCAACTTCCAAAAAAACAACTAGAGAGTTCTTGTTAAGTTGGTAACTTTGTTTTTATTCTAAATAAAATCTTAACATGATCTTTTTTAGTGTTTTCTCCCTTTGGTTGGAAAAGAACCAACCTAAAGTAAGAGGAAGAGTCTCTATGGTGATAGTGGGAAACATTCCTAAGTACCCTCAGGGTTGTACTTTGTCAAAGGACTTTGTAACGTTTGAAGTGCAGGTTTGAGAGGTAATATGAAGATTTATAAAAGAGTTAGTAGAAGCATAGTGCCATATATGATCAACACCATGCAGATCACTAGTTTTGCACGAGAGATAAAGTTTGGGTATATCTTCAGAAATAACACTTGCTCACACTGTTTTGATATAGCACATATAGAATCTTTGAGTAAATTGGAGTGAACAAGTTCAAGTTGGATCTACGAGTTATCAATATTGGACAAAGATGAAAAGTAGTATCTTATGCCTCTTCTTAAAGAACTCATCATTGATGTTGGTGCAATGTTGGAGGAAGGCATAGGTCTGCAACATAAACAATAGTTTTGACCAAACAAGGAACCACAAAACTTTATCAAAATGAGCTAAAAAGGACAATTTCTCATGGTTGACAAGTGGTACACCCATGGGTACACCTTAGAGCGATTCAAAAAGAAGTTTCAACTCCAAAGTGGGAGGCTTGATCCTAGTGGAGAGGTTGACTTATTCCATGACAATTGGAGTCACTATGGAGAAGTTTGATTAGTATCTAAGTATGTGTGTGCAAAATTGGTTGTTGTTTTACAAGTGTGGAACTACGCAGAAGAATTGGCACATGCTGAACATCACATTGAGCAACTCAATGAGCAGTTCAAAGTGGCAAACAAAGTTGTGAGCATATGCTAAAAATCAGGTTGCATACTCTATCTAGCACAAGGACCAAGTAACTCGATGAAATTCAGTTGCACTAATATTTCATTGTGCAACCTACTACACTAGCATTGTTATATAAGTGCTACAACAAAACAAAGCAAAGAGCACCTGTGCATTTGGCCAACCTAGCAAAAGGGTGTGCAAAATTCTAACAACGACAACAAATCATCTTCTTACAACCCCGTCTCTTCCAATTTCCCCATTTTATTTAAATTATTATATTATATGGAATATGAATAGACAAGAGACATGATACTTTTTCTATTGTTATCTAATTTGTTTGTACTTCTTACGACATAGTAAATGAATTGGCTTTTGTTGCTTAGAAGCTTCATATTGTTCATATGACATTTTGTACATTTTACCATGTTAATAAAATCCAGAGTTAATTTGTTTCCTAAATATTATGCACCATTGTCTATGTGACGTTTTATTTGATTTGCTAAGGTTTATGAGTCACCATAATTGAAATACCTTGTATGGTTAAATGAACTCAATGCACTTTCTATTACGGTTGTGTTAATTTCACAAGAGTGTTCCCCATTTCAGATGAAATTCCAAAGAAAATCTCTCTAGAGCTTATCAATTCATTTAAGACTCTCTTTGGAGCATCCAAGGCTAAGAAAACATACCTCATAGTAGCTTGAAGGATCAATGTAACGAGAGTAATTTTGCCTCCCAGATATAGGTTTTTGAGAAACCAACAATCAAGCCTTAATCGAATTTTCTCTATCATTTCATCCAATCTGATCCGCTTGGGAGATCCTTCTATCAGTAGGACCTCATACCCTTAGATCACAGGGAAGTCTTGTTGATGACAATAATTTTGGATATATTGAATTACACCTTAAAGGGGTGTTAAAGAAAAACACTTGAGACTGACCTTCATTAACCTCTCCTCTTAAGGATTTTAAAAACATATTTGACATCTTTAGTACTCAAG
>ML778579.1:14109-24901 GCA_009831015.1 Picea engelmannii
CTTTTCTGATGTGGGATAGAATCTGTTCTCAAATATTCAAACATATTCAATTTCAAAATTAGGTGTTCATCATGATCTAACCTTAAATAAGTTTGAGTGTACACCATTTAAAAATATGTTCTCAAATATTCAAACATATTCAACTTCAAAATTAGGTGTTATATAAGTTTGAGTGTACACCATTTAAGACAATGACAAACTTATCTAGGGATTCTATATAATTCAAAATAATTGAGGAAAGGCTAAAAACTATAAATTTGAAAAAAACAAAAATTGCATAAAAGTCAAGAACGTACATTTATGAATCATCCTGAATGGACACATCCTTTTTTAATCGGGTTGCTTCATCAATCCCAATCTCTCTCCCGAGCACACTCTCATGTACTCTCTTCTCCACATTAGCCTATATATCACATTTTAAATTTGAAAATTTAATAAATTATATTCAAACGATTATATAACACATTAAATTTAAATGATTTTAATACATTAAATGATACCTGTGAACTCCCACCCACTTCAAACTCTCTCAATGAGAATTGAGATAAGCCAGCCCAAGTACCAGGAGATGGAATAGATGGAATAGAGAGTTGTGAACAACATAACTAAGAACTAAATTGAGGATTTAACGAGTTCAAAATTATACAAAATTATAAATGTTGTTGAACTCTTATTCAAAAGAGTGGATATTGAACAACTATTAGAAAAAACATACCCGATTCAATCCATCCAAATTAAAACTTGTTGAATCAAGTCCCCTACCAACTGGAGCTTCGTTTAACATATCTCCAAACTGCGATTAATGGCAAGAAGAACTCAATTATTTCTATTGTAACGAACCTCCTTGTTACGACAACCAACTCTGATTTTTTTTATTTTTTTTACAAGGGTGTGCACGTGTGTACAAGGAAACAAACATATTTGACTCTGCGTCGCCACCCGACGATGAATAAGACGCAACCATGATGGACATAACAAGAAGACATAAGGTGCACAACCAGTAACTGCAAGCATTAAATGACCTACTGTGTTAGGTACAATACGACATAGATGGAAGAATCCATAGTAGTAGATTTTACTATTTCTGCACAGGAAAGCAGGGCGTTTAATCTTAGTTCTCTGCTTCGGAGAGAGAGAATGCCAGATAGGCTCCTGGCCGACTACTCAGGCAGAAACTAGTAACCTGACAATGAACAAGACGCAATAAGACGAACACAACAAGACGACATACGACGTACAACAGGAAACTGCATGCATCAACGATGATCACTCAGAAATAAGTCAGACTGACTACCCATCCGTCCTACCCTGTAATGGTTAGGACCTCCAAGATGCATAAGCAACGCTCAAGTCCAGGTTCCCATCGATGTTAACCATTTAATGTCTCAGGGCTGGCGACTGTTCTGAGGAACATGGAGGTGTCTACATCCCACCCGACACAAGAAGACCCAACTAAAGGTGATAAGTCTACAATGAGTGTGAATGCGTAAAAAGACATCATCATAAATCAAGAGTGATAATACATTAAAATATCACGCTGCTTAACTATACTTCTTGTCCTTAAGGAAACTTCTAGGGGTAAGTGAAGAGAAGCTATAATTTTATGTTCATTTAGATAACCCATAAGAAACTCCCTCTTCTGAGGAAAACAAGAAATTTAACAACTCCTTTACATTATGCATCCATTATACGAAACTTAATAAGATCATTCATAAAAGAAATCATGAGAGTCACATGCTGACGTAGATATGTGAGGTATGTACATTAATGCAAGCAAAAGCTACCCGTCAATACAACTAACTAGCAAGTTACTAAGGTCACTACTATACAAACTTCAATTAAGACCATTACGAGATCGTTATTAATAAAAGTTTAATTCATTTGGAAATAGTAAACTCACTAGATTTTGACCTAGTCACAACCTAGTTACCTTTAATGATTAAAGGAAAATAGAAATAAAAGTATTAAATTCTAACTAACTAGAAATATACGAGAGGAGTCCTAATCTATGATTCATATCCAAGATAAAGAAAAACACAATGGATATGAAATATATTGACATAAATGAAGCGATAACTATGAACTAGCTCAGTGTTACACATACTCAATCCCATATAGCTTAAAGTAAATGGAAGATAGTTTATCCTTATAATAGGAAGCTAGAACCTCATATCCATTGTTGGAACCATTTTAAGGATCAAGCAACATAGCATTAATGGAACAAATTAGTCCCAAGTATATTGACCCAATCTCACAAGAATTCAATAATTAACGCAATCATCTAAAATCATTTACTCATTCATTAATCATGATCAAATAATGAATAGCTGCAAATTATCATTAAGAAAATTAACATTTTTATCTCTAATCCTAATTCGACTTAACTCCATATTCTAAAATCAAATTAACCGGCTACTAGACACACAGTCAGGTCACAAACGGAGTTTGGACTGGAACCCATAAAATAACACTGCGTTTCCATATCTATCTAATCAATTAAAGTTGGTCAATGAGACGCTGAAATCTACCAATCAGCAATTCCTATCGGCATTAAAGATTTACTGCTGGTCCACTGTCATCTCAGTCCGTCCTTCAGTTATTATTTACTTAAATCATGGCTAAACCACAGATTACCCTAAACATTCTGTCCGTTACATTCCTGGAGACAGTAACTCAGAAAAATCAATGCAATAAAATTTTTTGCAGCGTCTACTCAGGCACTACCCACACTACAACCAAGCAAGATAATCAATACAACTATCAGAGGTTTCCAATTTAGCATATCGTAGGAAAAAATCAAGGGAAATAATTTTGTGGGAGACTGTAACACGCCGTTTGAGCTTTCGATAATCCAAGGGGGCATTTGATAGCCAGAGGGCGAACGAAGGGGGATCCACCAGTCGTGGTCTTAGATCCCGATAAAAATATCATTCCAAAGAAGGGAATCCGGGATGGACACGCTGGTTCAACCCTCCTGAAATAGATGCACCAGAAGAAGGGGCCTTCTCTCCAGATAGGGGACGCACAGGTGGGGAAATCCCTCATAAATGGGAGCGCCCATTTAGATTCACCCCAGGGATTTGCTCAGGAAAAGGCACCGGAAAAACTCAACCCTTAACCCACAAATGAAGGCAAGAGAACGCCTTGAAGAAAAAAAAATTATACGTAAAATCCAGATCAAAAATTTACACGAGAACGCCCAAATGAAATTTTTACACGAAATGCCAGAACGGGATTTTTCAGTGAAAATTCCTGTGACGAAGGGGGACAGAACAATTTTCCATTCGCCCATCAATGAACGAAATCAAAATTTTCTTTTCTTATCTATTAAAAACAGAGGTATATAACTTCATTCGCAGAGGTAAGAGACAACAGTTTTAAAACAAAATTTATTAACTCACAACCATTCATTTATCATTCCTAAAGTTCATTACAATTTCCAAATGAAGTTCATTACAACAATGTATAGCAAATTATTACAATTTCCAAACAAAACTTCATTACGGAAATCTTTTAGCAAAAACACAAACACAGAGATGTATAGCAGCAATGCCGAGAAATCTTTTAACCAAAACGCAAAGAAAGGTGTTGATTCACTGGGGTTCTCTCCACTGAAACACATGGAAAGAAAACAAGAAAAATGTAGGAAACCAAACATACGACACAATGGTAGAACGCACAGAACCAAGGTTAACTCATCGGGAGGATCGCGGGGTTATAACAGTGTAGGCGCCGAAAACAACAACAAGGAGATAGGATGATCCAAAATTCAACACCTCAACCCTCATCATAAGGATTCATATACAACTTTAATCATTTCACATTATTCTTAAAACAACAAACCTACTTACGTACCTGTGACCGATGGAGAATAACCTGAAGACGCAATCCTGCACTTGAGCTCCGTGCCACTCCCACTCGTCGACTGTCGAGACTACACTGGTACCTCCCAGCCAATCGCTAGGGGTACTCTGCTTCCCCCTTAGTCCCCTGAGTCGCAAAGGGGCCACACACTATCCAGATGGTATGTCTAGCTTCCCAGCTCACCTCGCAAGGTTGAGCTACCACTCCTCTCCAAGATGGGATGACCCAACTCCTCACAAGTAATCAGTCAAGTCACAATTCCGGCAGCGTAACGTTACGCTAACAGTCGATCCCCTTTCTTCCTCATCTCCCTTTTATTTTATAGAGTTTTGAGACCCACCCCCTTTCCTAAGTCACATTTTAAATTAATTTTTAATAAAATATTCTAAATGATATCGTTCGCACAAGTGTCTTCCATCCCCCTCTTTCCTCAAGAAATTAATTTCTTTAATTTATTAATTTACTCATTTCCCTCACCCACCTAGAGTTGCCCCTAAATTCGCTCCTCAGTTTTCCTAGATTCCTTTACAGGTTTAATTACTTTCCCTAAAAAAAAGATGTTACTAAATTAGCTCAGATTAGCAGGTTCTTAAATTCAGATTCCTTACTATGTTGACCGTGCTTTTTACCATAAGTTCCCATCTTTTCTTTATTAATTTTCCTCCATTACTTAGTTTCCTAATTCTCATTATTCTCTTCTTTCCCCTTTTTATTAAATCCCAAAATGGCAATTGTGTTATTAAATCTTTCCCATTTATTATTTATTTAATATCTTTTTTTCTTTCACAAGTTAGGAAATAATTTCTTCTTTGCAAAATTTTAAATCCATTAGTTTTAATTTAATTCTTACTCTCATCATTTACCCCAAGAATTTTATGAAGACCTAACTATTACTTAAGTGGGTGTTTTTTTGAATTGTTATTTTTATTCTAGGGTCTTTTCTTAAGGTTAGACTAAATTTTTACCCTAGAAAAGTCTTAGACTTAGGACTTAGATTCTGAACTGGGTGACACTTGGTTAGGGAAGTTGTTTAAGGTTTTCTTAAAGCGTTAATGTCTTAGGGCCATCTAGGTTCGTTTCTTCATCATCATTAACGCGACGTTCCCTTCAGGACGCACTACGTGAGCCAAGGGTGCCACTCACTTCTTATGGTTCTTTTGTGCGACGTGCCCTTTAGGATGCACCACGTGCTCCAAGGGTGCACTTTCCAACTTGTGTTTCCTTCACGCGATGTGCCCTTCAGGATGCACCACGTGCTCCAAGGGTGCCACTCGCCAACTTGACTTATTGGTAGACGTCTATAACCCCTGGAGTCAACACTCTGCCAGGTGAACTTGTGGGAGACTAAGGGCTCTAAGGAATAAGGCCCCCGCCTTATTGCACACCCCTTAGAATCATCGTGAGTTACTATCGCAGTCTTCCCTCACGGAATCATGGATCCTCTGGAACTAGGTAATCATTAACCTACAGTTCGAGCCATGACAAGAGTGCTAGTAGGCTATGGCAGGGCTACTGTCCACACCTCTCCCTCAACGTCTCTAGAAATTGTGTGTGGCCCCTTTACTCCATATGTGAGTCTGGTCAGCAAGCTATCGTCGGCCTGCATCATCAACAATCGTGTCAGAACATGTCAACATCATATCATCAAATCAATGAAATATCACAATAAATAAATCAACCCAAATAGCACACTCCCTGACTCAATCCAGAGTCTAAGGGGTTCCACCGATGCCTCTGCATCCCCAAGGTCCAAAACCCTGCACACTCAATAAAACTGAGCCAAAGCAGTAAAACATCATGTCATCTATCATAACGCATCATAATCAAGGATAAATGTTTTGACATCATAAAAGTCCAGATCACTTGCGAGCAAGTGTCCTCAAAGAATAAGTTTTCTCAGTGCACCAGAGTGGGATGTTACATACACCCCCTCTTGGTCTAAACTTTGTCTCAAAGTTTCTCAGTATCAATGCCGAAATAAAAGTACCACAATATCATAAGTCTATCTATGAAACAAAAATGGGAACTGTTGGTGCATATCATATGCGTCCTCCCAGGTCGCCGAGTGCGGACTATAACTATCCCACTGAACCTTGACCTGATCTATTGTTCGACGTCGTAACTGTCGAATGCGATGATCTAAGATGCAGACTGACTCAACCATGAGTGCTCCCTCATCCAATATCTGCAAGGAACTCATGTCAATCACATGTGTAGGATCACTAATATAATGTCTCAAAATAGATACATGAAAAACATCAGGCAAGGCTAGTCGATAGGCCACGGGTCCCTTTCTCTCCACAATCTCGAAATTTTCTACGAACCTAGGAGAGAGTTTATCTCCCTTTACAAACTTGATCGAACTCTTATGTGGTTTAACCCACAAGAATACTCGATCACCGACCTCGTAACTACGGTCGACTCGGTGCGCATCGACATAACTCTTCTGTCGATCCTGTGCTTCTTTAATCCTTTGTCTTATGGTTTTCATTTTCTCTTCCATTTCTTGGATCACTTCTAGTCCCAATAGGACCCTATACTCAAGCCGATCCCAACTCAAGGGCGTCCGACATGGTTGCCCATAAAGAAACTCGAAAGGTTCCATCTTAATGGTGCTCTGGTAATTGTTGTTGTAAGAGAACTCTACTAGAGGCAAGAATTCCTCCCAGCGCTTTTTTTGGTCCATCATGTACATGCACAACATGTCTTCCAAAGTTTGGTTCATTTGTTCGGTCTGTCCATCAGTCTCTGGGTAATACACAGCACTAAAGTTAAGTTGGGTTCCCAAGGCCTCTTGGAAACTCGTCCAAAATTGTCTAGTAAACACCGATCCTCAATCGGATATAATCCTCTTAGGCATGCCATGTAGCCTCACAATCTCACTAATGAAAACTCTCGCTATGTCAGGTGCTGGATACGTCATACGTACAGGAATAAAGTGAGCACTCTTCATAAGAGTGTCTACTACTATGAAAATCGAGTCATGTCTCCTTGCTGAGAGTGGCAGTCAGACGATAAAATCCATCAAAATGACCTCCCATTTCGATTTTGGAATGGCATGTGGTTGTAGAAATCCTGTTGGGTGTCTATGTTTAGCTTTTACCTGCTGACACTCCAGACACCTGGCCACATAGTTGACTATGTCGGCCTTCATTCCCTTCCAGAAGAATAAGGGTTTAAGGTATTCCCTCATCTTTGTGACTCCTGGGTGAGCCATGTAAACTGCTCTATGAGCCTCACTCAGGATCAACATCCTCAACTCGTTGTTTGGCGGTACATAAATACTACCTCTAAACCTCAATCACCCATCGCTATCAAAAGAAAATCCCTCGTATCGTGGTACCATCATGGTGTTTTGTTCAATAAAACCCTCAACCTCTTTGTACCAGTCATCATCACGCTGTAAAGTGAGAATCTTCTCATGTAGATTCATCTGAAGAGGCAACACCAAAAATATGCATGGCCTCCGACTCAAAGTATCCGCCACTCGGTTCACCATTCCCTTTATGTAAGTAATCTCAAAGTCGTATTCGCTAAGTAATTCTGACCAATGTCGTTGTTGCACGTTCAGGTCGCTTTGCGTAAAAATGTGTTGTAGTCCACAATGATCAGTATTTAATTCAAATTTTCGTCCAACAAGGTAGTGTCTCCAAACCTTCAAGGCATAAATGATGGCTAATAACTCCAAATTGTGCGTCGTGTAGTTCTCTTCATGCCTTCTCAGTTTCCTCGAAATGTAAGAAACCACTCGTCTATCTTGCATTAAGACTCCACCTAAGCCTTCTTTGGATGCGTCTGTGCATACCAAGAAGTCCGCATCCATGTCAGGGACTTTTAGTATCAGCGCTGTTTTGAACAACTCCTTAAGCCTCTGAAATGCTTCCGTGCAATTTTTTGTCCAAACAAACTTCTTGTTTTTCTTCTACAATTCCATGATCATATTTGCTATCTTCGAAAATCCTTTGAAAAATTGTCGATAGTATCCTGCTAAACCCATAAAGATATGCACTTTTGTGACATTCATCGGTGCAGGCCATTCCATAATAACCTCAACCTTGGATGGATCCACGATGATACCTTCGCTGGAGATGACATGCCCTAAGTAGTGAATCCTTGATTGATAAAAAGAGCATTTTGACAACTTCCCATACAATTTGTTCTCTCGCAGACACTATAGTACCAGGCCCAAGTGCTCGTCATGCTCCTCCGTCATCTGAGAGTAGATCAAAATATCGTTAATGAATACTTGGACGAACTTCTCCAAGTACTCGTGGAACACCCTGTTCATCACACTCATAAATACTCTTGGGGCGTTTGTAAGTCCAAAAGGAAAAACAGTAAACTCGTAATGTCCAAATCTCTTCTTAAAGGCGTTCTTAGGGACGTCATCCTCCTTGATCCATAACTAGTGATACCTTGATCGCAAATCGATCTTGGAGAACACCGTCGCACCCTTCATTTGATCAAACAGATCATCAATTCTTGGTAAGGGATACTGATTCTTGATCATAGCCTTGTTTGGTTGATGGTAGTCAATGCAAAGCCTCCATGATCCGTCCTTCTTTTGTATGAAAATAACTGGTGCACCCCATGGTGACACACTAGGGTGTATTCGTCCCAGGTCCAACAACTCTTTCAGTTTCATTTTTAGCTCTTGCAACTCCGGGGTCGACATCCGATAAGGTGTTCTTGCTATCGGTTCGGTCCCCGGTTTCAGGTCTATGGTAAACTCCAGTTCCCTTTCTGGTGGCATCCCAGGAAACTCCTCTGGAAATACGTCCGCAAAATCCTTCACCACCGGAAGGTGTTCTAGACCTTCCACCACTCCCTTTTCATTTAGCGTGAGGATTGCATAAAGCTAGCACCCCTTGTGCATACTCTTCCATAACTGTAAGGAAGAGACAAACCTCAGGGATACTCCTTGGTTTCATCCTTCAATAACACATCTTTGTCCTTCATCATCAACCATGCTCAACCGTTTCGTCTTACAGTTGAGTATCGCCTCATGCGATTCCAACCAATACATACCAATCACAACGTCATAAGATCCTAAGATCGTGACGTAAAAGTTCACCCTCATGAAAAACTCCCCCAGGTTAAGGGAACAACCCATAACCTTTCCTCCAACCTTCTGTTTGGCTCCTGAAGCCATCTCTACGAAGCTAAACTCATACTGTTTGACTGCCTTTACCTTAATCCTTTTCAGCGTTGCACCAGAAATGAAACTCTCAGTAGCACCTAGGTCTATCAAAATACTAAGGTTCTGGTCAGCGACAGTACCTGTCGTCTCGAGCACAATCGACTGGTGGTCTGCCTGGTGGTTATTCACCACCGCATGAATCTGATGGGCTTTGCCCATATCTCCCACGGTAGTGGGTCCGACTGATCCAGACACTCTGGTCCTATCCATAGGACAGTCGCACTGGTAGTGGGGCTCCCCACACGTTCCACACCCCTTCTTCGGCCCGACAGTCCTGGTACCTGAAGTAGAAGATGACGGCCCACCGGTCTGGAACCCAGGTCTGTTCTGCTGAACAGGCCTACATTGTTGCTACTGCGGCGACACTGTTGCCGATGTTGTGGTCCCCAATAAGGTGCCCGTTGTTGAGGCGACGGTCGTCTGGGTGTAGTGAAAGTGGATCCTCTCTGGAAGGTACGATATCCTAGTGTATGTCTCATTGGGGTCTGATGCTGCGGTGTACCAGATGAACCCTGTCGTGCTGGTCTCGCTGGAGTCCTAGTCTGACCCCCACTGATAAGCTCCTCCTCTACTATGAGGGTCTTTTGGACAATGTCGTGCAAGGTTTGAGGCATCAAGATCCTAACCTTTACACGCAGGCTGTCGTTAAGGCCAAACACGAACCTGTTGACCTTTAGCTTCTTAGTGTTAAGGTGCGGAGCATACTGGAGCAGCTCCATAAAACGTGCCTCATACTCAGGCACCGTATGACCTCCCTGTCATAATGTGTTAAACTCATTGAGCCGACGCTCAATGAATTCCTCTGAAAGGTACCTCTGTTGGAACAGATCCTCGAACAGTTCCCATGACATGTCTTCAACGACCATGTTCAGCTGTGGCAGGAGCGTCTTCCACCATAGAAGAGAGCTCCCCTTCAAATGAAAGACCACCATGTGGACCTTCATGTTGGAGGTATAATCTCAAAGTGGCAAGCACATCGCCATATTCTCCAACCATGCCTCGATGGTGGCACCATCCGGGGCCACAAATAACTTAGGAAATTTAACCTTCTCGAGTTCACGGTGAATACTACCTGTAACGGCCGGTGCGCACGGCAAAACCTCAGTGCGTGCTGGCGCCCTGGCCTCGTCTCTGTCCAATCAGCTGATTAGTGCCTCAGACATGTGCTGAAAAGATCTCATCATCCCAACAACATTTCCAACTACTATCTGCTCTTGTCCGAGAACCTGCTCACCTCCCTGGGGGTTAGACCCCTGTAACGACCCCCTCGTTACGACGACCCAACTCTAAATTTTTTTTTTGTTGCATTTAAGTTTAAAGAGTGCGTGAGCACGTGTACAAGGGAAAAATCAACGCGTTCGACTTTGCGTTGCCACCTGACAACAATTAAGACGCAACCAAGATGAACATGAAAAGACGACAAGGACGTGCGACAAGTAACTGTATGCATAAATGACGAACCCACGATGATAAGTAGAACTGACTACCCGCCTATCCTACCTACAAAAGTTAGGACCTCTAGGCCACCTAAGCAATACTGAAGCCCAGGTTCCCATCGAAATTAACCTTTTAAGGTCTCAGGGTAGGCGTCTGTTATGAGGATTAAGGAGGTGTCTACTTCCCGCCTGACTCAAGCAGACCCGACATTTACATGCCTCAACCAAGTACATCAACAAAAATCTGAGTGACCGCAACCTCTATGGAAGGCGCAAGGCAGAGGGATGCTGA
>ML778579.1:130814-151349 GCA_009831015.1 Picea engelmannii
ATCCATAAACAACATACAAGGCATCTCTTGAAGTAAGCAATAAAACTTCAAATTCATAATACATATTCATCAAATCCATTCATGTGCTCTAGTTAATACATATAATCGATACAAGGCACTTATCTAAAAGTTTAGAGATATCATGATGACTACTGTAGGGAAAACCACTCTCCACCCAATCGTAGGAAAGGTTTCACTAACCTCTACTACAACAAACCACTCGTGAGATAGGGTACAATCTCATGAGAGGATATATCCAAGAATTAAGTAATTCCATCTATCTAGACTGACTCGAGCCATAGAAGGAGAAAGTTTAGGTCTCAAAGAGAGAAATTCACTAGTCCCATACCTTTGTGCTCTATGCCCGTGAGGTCTACAATCGTGTCTTTACTTTGAGGTATCGATCGGTCACGTTAATTCAATTAGGAAGCTAGATCAAGATTTGATGCCTTGAGGGTGTGTATTAATTCTTTTTACTGTGCTACTTCACTATCTATAACTCTCCTTAGACTTAACTCATACTCTAACTAGTGGATCTTATATTGAACTAGAACTCTATAAGTAACAATAGGCAAAGGTACGTTTAGTGAATCGACCCAAAAAGGGAGAGGAACGAAGTCCCTCATCCATCCGATGGGTGAGGGGGTGTGAAACTATCTTACTGGATGGGGATATATTGATTGGGCAGGGCGGGCTCCTTATACAATCTTTATTTTCCAGAAGTCTCTGCAACTTCTCTTCTCTTTGTCTCCAACTGCTCTTTTCATATACCTATCCATGTGTGTTCTCCTTGTCTTTCCTCATTCCCTATTTTCTTTCCTTATTATTCAGGACTTCGTGGATTGTGCTAGAAGTTTCCTGAAGGTATGTTTCCCATCCTTAACTCCCAAAGAAACTATTTCAACTACTATCTTGTCTGATAATCAGTTTTCATGGCTGGGGACAGTTTAGGTTTGTATCATTTTTAATTAGACATGGTATTGTCTAGAATATCCATTTAAATTGGCAATTACCTCCCTCTTTCTCATTCCTCTCATGAAATCATAACCTGTGAAGGCCATTCCTTTAGAAGTAACTAAAAATATCCCTATTATATTAAAATCAATTATATACCATACAAAATACATGAAGGTTCATTGTCTTTCCTTGATCACATATAGATATGTCTATAGTTTTTTCACAATAATAATCATATTTACAGACTAGGGGAAACATGGCTGTTAAAATCCCCTCCCCCTCAAAGGAAAATCTCCATCAGTGTTCTATCTAACAAAAAAAATCTATATACAACAGTGAACAAAAAAGGGCATGCTTGTTTCATGGAATCCTCCATTTTCCAATTTGCTTCATCGGGACCAAAATGTTTCCACTGCACTTTGACCTGTTCAATGGTTATGTTCCTAAGAGGGATATCTCTCATGTCTAGGATACACTGAATTTGTGGTTGGAAATCTCTCTATGTCTCTAACTAGATCACAGACCAATCAATTATGTGGGAAACATCATGTATTATTTCTTCAATAAGGAAACATGGAAAACATTATGTTCTTTCACTGTGGATGGAAAGGCCAATTTATAAGCTACAAGTCCAACTCTGTCCAAATTTCAAAAGTTCCACAAAATATTGGTTCCAAATTGACACATGCCCCCATTCTTAAGGAAATTATTCTAGGTTTAATTCAGAGATACACATGATCTCCTACTCTAAATTATTTATGACATCTTTTGTTGTTCGCATAGCTCCTCTACTTGTCCTGGGCCAATTTCATATTTTTATTTATTTGGGTTATTTTTTGTTCTAGTTCCATTAACATATCAGGTCCAATGGCAATTTTTTCCACTAGATTATCCCAGGTGATTGGGATATTGCATTTTCTTCCTTAGAGGGCCTCAAAAGGGCTCATTTTCAAGGATTTGGGGTAACCATTGTTGTAGGAAAATTCTACCAGTGGTAGATACGATTCCCATTTCTTGTGTTGATGCATCACATGCATCCTTAAAATTTATTCCAACACTTTGTTTACCCTCTCCATTTTCCCATCATTTTGAGGGTGGTAGGTTGTATTGAAGAGTAATTTTGTTCCACAAACAATGAATAAATATTTCCAAAATTTTGAGGTGAATTTTACATCTCTATCAGATATAATTTCCTTAGGCATCCCATGTAGTTTGAATATTTCTTTGATGAATATACTGGCGATATATATTTCCTTGCAAGTGGACTTTACCGAAATGAAGTGAGAATCCCTTCTCAATTTATCCACAACTACCATGATGACATCATTTGGTTTGGTTGTTTTAGGTAGTCCTGTGATAAAATCCATGAAAATGGTTTCCAATTTCCATTCTGGGATAGGCAAGGGATGCAAAACTCCTATTGGGTGTTTTTGTTCCACCTTAACCTATTGGAACTCTAAAAATTTATCCAAATAATCAGTTATATCCTTGTTCATCCTTCGCCAATAAAACAGTTTCCTAAGGGATGTAATCATTTTAGGATAACCAGGGTGACCAACCTATGGTATTTTTTGTAGTTAATCCAAAATGAACCTCTTAAACTCGTCAACATTTTAGATACACAACCTTCCTTTGTATATTAGTAAGGCATCACTCATCATTTGATAACTATCATACTTCAACCATGTTGGATTTTTTTCTAAATGTGTGTTTACTTTTTTGAAAAACTCATCTACTTCCTATACACTCTTAACCCTTTCCTTGAGGTATGTTTCATAGGTACTTACAACTACTAAGTGAATTAATTTCATACTCCTACTAAATGCATAAATGACTATGTTTTCTTTCCCTTTTATGTGTTTTATCTCAAAATCAAACTCACTAATGAGAGCCATCTAGCTAGCTTTCCTAGCATTTAGTTTGGCTTGGTCAAATAAATACGTCATCCCACTATTGTATGTCATGATTCCAAAATTTATGCCCAAAAGGTAATTCCTATGCCTTTTTAAAGCATGTACTATGGTAGATAACTCCAGGTCATGGGTCACATAATTTATTTCATGTGTATTCAAATTTTTTGAACTCATAATAGATTACATGTCCCTATTACATGAGGACCCCACACAGTCCTTCCTTGCAGGAATATGTACACACATTGAATTATTTATTTTGGTTTTCAATTTTTAGCAGTGGGGCATGGGTCAAGAGGTGTTTCAATTTCTGGTAACCATCCTCACATTCTATTGTCCAAATAAAATTAACTCCCTTTCTACGTAAAGAGGTTATTGGGTGACCAATCTTGGAAAAACCCTTGATGAATCTCCTATAGTACCCTGTTAGGACCATGAAGGACCTAATATCAGTTACATCCCTAGGTGTAGGCTAATCCATAATGTATTTAATATTATTAGTGTAAACTGCCACTCCTTTCTCAGAGACAACATGGCCTAAGTAGTGGAATTTATTTTGGAAGAAGTCACACTTACTAATATTTTCATAGATATTGTGCTTTCTTAGTACTTGTAGTAATAACTTGATCTGTTCTACATGATCTTCCATGTTCTTTGAATAGATTAGGATATCATCATTAAAATATAACAAAAATATTTCCAAGAACTTTCTGAGTGCATTATTCATCAAACACATAAAGTTGGTTTGTTTGTTGGTGAGACCAAATGGAACCACCACAAATTCATAGTCCCCATACCTTTTCCTAAAGAAATTTTTATGGATGTCCTCATCCTTAATTTTAACTTGATGGTATTTGGATCTCAAATCAATCTTGGAGAAGATGGTAGGACACCACAACTGATCAAATAAGTCATCAATTATAGGAAAGGGGTACTTATTATTAATTTCCATTTTGTTGAGTTGTTTATAGTTTATGTACAAACTGAGTGTGCCATCCTTCTTATTTACAAACAAGGTTGGTGCTACCCAAGGGGACACACTAGGTCTAGTGTAACCCTTGTCTAACATTGTTTTTAGTTGTAATTTGAGCTCAAATATCTCTCAAGTACTCATCCTATAGGGTTCTCTAGACATTGGTATTGATCTAGGTACAAGCTCTATTGAGAAATCAATATCTCTCCTTGGAGGTAAACCTGGTACCTCTTCGAGAAAGATATATCTATATTATTTTAGTATAGAGTTGTATTCTAGGCTTTCTTTTTAGTCCTCAATGGAGTTCAATACTTGCATTGAATTGAAAGCAAATCCCTTCATGCAATACTTATTCATTTGGAGGGTTGATAACTTTTTCTCTAAGACATGATTTTCAAATCCCTCTGGAGTTATTTTATTCCCTCTATCATCTTCACATTCTAAGGTTTTATTATAACAGTCCAACTTGTCTTTATTGGAAACCAACCAATCCATGGAAATCAACATGTCATATGATCTTAGAGAAAGGATGTTTAAGGTTTCTTGGGTAGGAAACCCATTCATAATGACTTGGCATGTTCTTATGACCTTTGTTATCTTTCTTTTTGTTCTAGTGGCTAGTTGTACTAGCCATGGTTTAACATGTTTTTCTTGTTGTAATTTACAATTCTCAATAGTTTGAGGAGTAATATAACTCAGATCAAAACCAAGGTCAATTGAAATAGAAATAAGATGGTCTATGACCATAGCTTGCATTTCCACCACTGAGGCTTGGTGGTGTACTTTCCTATTGTCCAAAGTTGCATGAATTTTTGTCATACTCCTAGCCACATCATCAACTGTGGTAGCCTCTTGGATGTTGTAGATTCCCTTCTTGGTTTCTTATGAGGGAAGTCCCTCACTATATTCTCTTCTCCAAAACCCTAACATTTCAATGGTACCTTATTTATACTTTCATTCCTTCCCGAGGTTGATCCAAAAGTTTTATTTCCACTTTCAGATGGAAATTTATGTTGATTCACACTTTTTGTGGGGAATTTCATCGTGGAACCCTTCCCATAATTATTAAAACTTGAAGGTTTAACCCCCTTTCTTCTTGAATACCATATTACTTTTATTCTTCCATTCCTTGGGCTATTCTTCTTTGGGGTTGAGTTGCTCATAACAATACCTAGCCTTTTGAATGGAATATTATAAAGTATTAGGTTCATCAAATTTAATTATGTTCCAGAAATATTGAGGCAACCCACTAAGGAGTCACTGCATAATCACCTTTTCATACTTTATGTAGGGTACATACCTCATCATTTCCATAAACTTGTTGATATATTAATATTTAGTGAGTTGTCATAGTTTGAGTTCATAGGACTCCTTCGTATTTTGATCATAGTACCTCTAAGATAAGTACTTCTTCTTGAATTATTTCTCAAATTTATTCCAATAAAACTCCTTTTTCCGAGATTCCTTTTACATTTCTAAGGTCATCCCACCAGATAGAGTCCCTTCTATTCAAATTAAATATATATTTTCAAGATTTCATGTTCTCATAGTAGTTATCAATTATGAAATACTTCTTCATGCAAATTATCCAATATTCTTCCTATTCCCCATTTTTTATTTCTCCTTCAAAAGTAGGTGGATTGGATTTCTTAAATTCTTCAATGTAACCACCCTTGTAGTGATTCATATTCTTCCCTCTCTTCTGCGTATAGGAACTGGTCTCATTGTTGGATAGCTCCTTGGAGCTTTCTACTCCTTCAATAGAGGAATCCTTAGATGATTCTTCAGTTTTGGCATGCTTCTTAGCTCCATGACGAGCCTTCTTGGGAGTTATTCTTCTTTCATTGCTTCTTTCAGGTCTGTGCCTCTGTATCCCAGGAAAAATATGGGTTTTATCAGGCTAGTGTTTGTCCATGTTACTCGCTACTGGCCCATGTTGTAACTACCTTTGTATGTATGACATGATTTGTAGAAAGAACGCATATAATTCAGTCTGTTTTTCTTTCTCCTTTATTAGCTTGTCATTGTCATACTTAAAGCTTTGCAACTCTTCCCTGATACTTCTCATAGCCTTAGCCAGGTTTGGAGGGGTTTCTACCACTCTCCTTTCATCCCATTCTTCTTATTTGTTATGATAAATATCTCCCCATTCATGGTGGGTAATCATACTTTTACTTATATCTTGTATGGGAAGTCACTGTCTGGTTAAGTGATGATGATACAAAATTTCCGTTAGTTGATGATTTACTAGCTTATCAACAATACATGCAATATTTATAAAAAGGAAATTGTATTCATCAATCATCACTCAGCAACATTCAATTCATATGTAATCATGCAAACAAAATAAAGTTTCATCCCTCCCTTTAGTAATAAGATTTTAGAGAAATCCTCACAAATAATAATGCATGGTTAATATCAGTCTTGAGATTTCAGGGTTAATTGTTTGCATAGTAAAATTCGTTGATCTTCCATGTGGTGGGTAAAATCAAGACCTAGGAACCATTATATCCAATGGCCTATCAATATCCATCATTGGTCGTGATCTTTGTGGTCAAATTCTGGGTGTTTAAGTTAAAATCATGATCATTGATAACATTTGGATCAACGATACTCATTGATATATTTCGTGACATTAGCTGGAGGTTACACTAAGGGATTAATGGTTATGATTAAAATCACACACACAAGTCATGTGTGAGTTAACACATGGTTACTCTGCACTGTTTGTTCCGAAATTTCTACTAAGGGACATGTGGTGGTCGATAAATTCATGGTGGTTCTCTTGAGATGGTTTCATTATTACCTGTGGGTTTCTCACTTTTCTATGATAAAATAATGTTGGAATATTGAGAGGGGGCGATGAATCAATATGAGCACATTTTACCACTTTCAACCATAGTATATAAAACTTCAACTTTATCAACAATATTCAATAGTTTATCGCTTATGCATTTAGTATATCATTGCATCATAAACAATAGCATTCATCAATGCATATTAAAAAACCATAGATACACATCACATCGGAATTTATGTGGAAAACAAAATGGGAGAAAACCATAGAATGGTTTCTTATATATATCAATAATACATTCATAGGAAGCACCAACTTCACAATTATATAGCACCAACTGGAAGGAGGCACCAACCCCCTGATTTATAGGCTCCAACCTAAAGGAAGATACAACTCCCTCAATTCTATGGCACCAACTAAAAAGAGGTTATGAACCCCTGATTTATAGTCACCAACATGAAGGAATCTATGTATCCCTGAATTATTTGGCACCAACTGGAAAGAGGCTATGACCCCTTGATTTACAAGATCCAAACTGAAGGAAGCTCCAACTCCATGAAATCTCTGGTGCCAACTGGAAGTAGGCTATGAAACTATGATGTACATTATCCAACCTGAAGGAAAATTGAACTCCCTGTGTTCTCTAGAACCAACTGGAAGGAAGATACAACCTCGTTTCCTTTCCCCATCCAACTTTCTTGAAATATAAGTGTAGACTCAACCTGTCACTTTTGTTAGTGCCACCATTTTTCCTTCAGTTAGAGTCGGTCTTAATTGAGTCATGGATTGTGTGTCAAGGCATGTGAGGTCAAGTAATTAAAAAAAAAAGGGTCGAAGACATCAAGTGGTCAGTTGGCCCTTGGAGTTGGGAAGGGATGTCACAATCAAAACATGTGCAAAAGTGAAAGTTTGTTCCCAAAGAGTCGATTCGTATAAAAAAGGGAGTCTCTATGTGCCCCAGGTCGATGCAAATTGTTAATAGAAGTTGCGTTATCAAGTGTAGTAACCATTATAAACTCACTATGAAGGTCAAGAAGATGAAAAATTACGATGTTCGTATCACGTATGCCCTGCAACCTTTATCAACTGTACTTTACACACGCGGATGTGCTATGGAAAATCTACAGTTCATTTTGAAACATCCAGTTTCCACGAATTCATTGTTCCTTGGAATGATTCCACCTACTCTGTTATAAATTTTGGATTCTCTGCACACATTCTATTCGCGAATCACGTTTATGCACTGTTTGTAATCTTTTCTCGCAAGCCTAGATTGATCATGTTTTCAGACTTGGGCCTTGCCAGATCCACCGTGTGCAAGAAAAATATGGGTTGCACCATGGAAACATCCAAAAACATAAGAAAGGGAGAGTGCAGTGGAAGAAGTTTGAGGCCTGAGCCCCAAAGAGACTGGGATTCATTCTTACTCACAGCAAGCATCCCCAAGGATCCAAAGGGAGTTTTCCCTTTGCCCGTGGAAACGATGATATCACACCAGGTGGATCCGGGAGGGGGAGAAGTTATGTAGGAAGGAAATATGTTAGAATCCCTATATCTCCAAAAATATATACTCTAGACAAGGGGTAGGCCAAGGAATAACAAGGAAGCTGGGGAAACCCGAGTCCCAAATGCGTCGTGCGCAAGATCAACTGTCAAAGAATTACTTATGCTCATTATTCAACTGGAACCTGGTGAAGGTACAAGCTGAGACAGAGGGAGAAGAAAGAGGAGGATATATTTCATGTGCACTAATGTTCAAGAGACATCTCAACAACTAAAACATGCGCAACTCATCATCACTGAACTTTACCAGAAAAACAGGGAACTGAGAAAAGCCTGACCCAAAACCTATAGAGCCTGTGTACGACCCCGAGAAAATTATGCATAGAAATAAAGAGCAAGTGCTAGAACCATTCTATTACCTGGAGAGAAGTTTGTCCCTACCCAAAGATGGCACACAGAGCATTGACAACCTTGAGTTTGACTCATTATTTGAACAAACTGTGTTCAAGTCTAAGTCATAAACCAACTTGGACGAGAAAGTTTTGCACCAAAAGATATTCCAAGCCCTAGTATCTAATAATATCCCCCAAACCCCCAACCCTCTTAGAGCCATGGCCACTAGATTATCCCCCCTCATTCTGCCAGCCCAACTGAATGATTTGTCCCAAAATTACAGTCAGAGAATTAATCTCTGCGATGTTAAAGGGAACGTTTCAACCCAAAATCATCTGGATTGGTTCAACGATTTCATCGACCTAGAAGAGGTTAAATATGCAGACGTGAAAATGAGGTTGTTCACACAGAGTTTTTTGGGGGAGGTGAGGAAGTGGTTCAAATCGCTCTCCGAGCATCAAGTATTCGAGACTTCACCACATTCGAAACTTCCTTCCTTACTAGATCAGGAGACAATAAAAAACCCTTGTAGTTGTTGACGCGGTATAATAATATGAAGAGGGCACCAGAGGAAATGGTGCAAGAATTATCAACCCATTTCATGAGGGTTTATAACTCAATCCTTGCAAAAGTCTAGCCACCCACTGGGGCTACGCAGCTGCAATATGCAGACTCTTTCGATAGCGATTTCTCCCTGTTGTTGAGAGAAATAAGATCAACAAATATAGACACAATGACGAGCGATGCAATCAAAGTCAAGGTAAACATGATGGTGTCGAGGAAGATCAAACAAATATTCAACAAGGGTGATAGGAAACCCCAAGGGGATGTGCATCCATCAACATCAAGGTTTGCGAACGAAAAAATTGACTTAATGATGAGGACCATGGAGAAACTAATGGAAACAATGTCTGTGGGAAATAGACCCACTTCCCAAGAACAAAATGACCCCTAGCCCAGGAATCAGAACCTCAGAAGGGGTCAATTTCCTCAGATCTAACAGAGGGAGCAAAGAGACCAGTGAGACTAGCAAACAAGGCCTACATTCCAAAATAATTACGTCGACGAGGATTTTGATCATATGTTTGAATAACAAATGCATTGTTGCGATCACAAGAACCTGCACGTGTTTTTAACAAAGGGCGAACATGATCGGTACATGAGAAAAAATGACGATTTTATGTTGGAGACGGATGGTGCATTGTTTTGGGAAACAAATGATGTGTTGTCCTAGGAAACAAAAGAGTTCAAGAAAGGTTATCAGAATTCCATCATGCAGTTTCAGATGAAATATAACCTCAGGAACAAGGAGGAGGTGCATATTGAACCTCAACAGACAAATCCCACAAGGAAATCTTCGACGGACACCCCTTCCACAAGTCGACCAGGGCTAGACAACCTGACCAAGGATGAAACTGAAAAATAAAAGTCAAAGGAGGAGGCCCCGAGGAAAACGACGGAAAAAAGCGGGGAAGAAGGTGGAAAAGAGGTAGAGAAGGTCTGTCCTCCCTTTAACTTTGAGCATGAAATGACCAATATCAAAATCTCTGTCCCTTTTAATGAACTTATCCGAAAGGGTGAATATCGGGAGCAAATTATTAAAATGCTAAAAATGGGAGGGACCCCCGATACTTTGAATGTCCAAGATGATCACCATGCTATTATGTTTGGTTCACACGTTGAAGAGACAAGTGATACTAAGGATGTCCCTCCATTCTATGTCATTCTAAAGGTTCATGACATGACCCTGCATAATGCCATGCTAGATTTGGGCACTTCGCACAACCTCATCCCAAAGGTGATCATGGACGAATTCGGTTTGGACATCACTAGGCCCTATAAGGAACTTTTATCTTTTGATTCGAGGAAATCCAAGTGCTTGGATATCATCAAGGACTTGGTCATGTCATTGGACCAAATTCCTTCGAAGAACATGGTTATGGACGTGGTCATGGTAGACATACCCCTTAAGTTTCTCATGTTGTTTTCCAGGTTGTGGGCTACGAAGTTAAAAGGGACCCTTCAAATGGACATGTTAGATGCCACCATTCTATCTTTGGCCAGGATAAATAGTTGTACAGAGAAGTGTTGTTGAAATACATGGTAAACAACAAGACGTATCCAAATAACCATCCTATATACTTCGTCGACACTAAGGTTGGTTCCTCTATATTCTACAATGACCTGAGATTTGAAGAGGAAGAGCTGACAACCATCATGATAGTCGATGAGGAAAACACGCAACAAACAACAGAGTGCGTCAACGTAAAGAACCACGTGGAAAATAAGATATGGAACATGCGTTTTGACAGTGTTGTCAGTAAGGAAGTAGCAGGTGTCAGCGTATGGATAAGTCCTCCCAAGGTGGCCACAAATTTGTGCTCATACAAGCTCGCGTTCGAATGTAAAAACAACATGTACAAGTATGAGGCACTGATTTTGGGCTTGAAGGTGTTGAAAGAATTAGGCACAAAGAGGATAACAGTGCGAGGAGACTCCGAGTTGGTTATAAACCAGGTTAAAGGAATGAATCAATCCAAGCACCCCAGGCTGAGAGCACAAAAAAACCTAGTTCTGGACCTCCTTGGAGTATGAGCTATCGAAAATCTCAAGGGGACAAAAACAAATATTCGATGCATTGGCCACCTCGGCCTTGGTTTTTAAAATTCCTATATTTCCAAACTGAAAATACGAGATCGAAGTCAAACACAAGCCGACAGTGCCTGATAATATCAAGCATTGGCAGGTGTTTGAGGATGACAAATATGTGGAGAGATTTCTTTGAATGAGCAACGAGTTCACTAATATAAACATTGATGATGAGTGTTGTTGTGACGAAGACGAGAGAATGGATGTGCATAGTAATGAAGAACCTTTCTAGGAAAAAATAGTGGGAAGGGACATAGTACAACTGAAGAACAACATCATCCCAAAGGGGATAGTTCCTTTGGAAAATATGTTTGACGAAAACAACGTGGTTAAAAATCCCAAGATCACTGCAAATGATGAGGATATCGAAGACTGCAACATTGGGACTGAGGAGAACCCAAAAATAATCAAATTGTTGAAAACACTCAGTCCAAAGGTCAAACAAGACTACATCAAGCTCATGAAGTATTTCCCAGATGTTTTCGCTTAGAGTTATGATGACTTGAAGGTTTACGACACCAAAGTGAAACAACATGTCATTTCTCTCAAAGAAGACTAGAAGCCTTTCAAACAGAAGCTGAGACAGATAAATCCCCTACTGTTGTCGTGAATTGAAAAGGAGGTAAAGAAACTCTTCGAAGCTAAAATTATCATTTCTTTAAGGTTTTCAAAATGGGTGGTCGACTTGGTGCCTGTAAGAAAAACGAGATGTGAAATAATATTGTGTGTGGATTTTAGAAATATGAACAAAGTGTCCCTCAAGGACCACTACCTACTCCCTAAAATGGACTATGTCCTCCAAAGGGTGGTGGTGTCCTAGAAGATGTCCATGATGGATGGTTTTTCGGGTTACAATCATATCTTGGTACACCCGAACGACAGGGAAGATAATACTTTTATGACACCATGGGGGACGTTCATGTATGCCAAGATGCCTTTCGGCCTAATGAACATTGGAGCTACCTTCTAGAGGGAAATGGACATCGCGTTTGATGATGAAATGAAAATTTTTATTGTGATCTATCTAGATGACATCATAGTATACTCTGACTCCGACGAACAACACCTTGGGAATCTGAAAAAGGTTTTCCATAAGTGCAGGAAGTTTGGCATATCGCTAAATTTGAAGAAATCACATTTTGGGATGGAAGAAGGGAAGTTGTTGGGGCACATTATCTAGAAAGAGGGAATTAATATAGACCTCAACAGGGTTGAAGGAATCCTAAAAATCGGCACTCCACGTAGTAAGAAGTAAGTGCAATCCTTCTGGGAAAAGTAAACTTCTTGAGAAGCTTCATCCCAAACCTGGTAGAGATTATAAAACATATCACCTTCATGCTTAGAAATGGGAACGAGATCAAGTGGAACCCAGAATCCAGGAAGTCATTTGAAGATATCAAGGTGGCGTTGACTAGATCTCCTCTGCTAGCAAGTCCAGACTTCACAAAAGATTTCATCATGTTTTCATTCACCTCAGAGAATATGATTTTCATCGTGTTGTTACAGAAAGACGAGTAGAACTTCAAGAATTCCATACCCTATTTCAACCGAACACTGAGGGATGCTCCACTAAGGTATGAAATTATGGAGAAACTACAATACACCTTAGTGAAGGCCCTAAAGGAGTTCAAAATGTACATATGACACTCCCACATTATCTCTTACATGCCCAATAATTTAGTCAAGGATATATTGACTCAGCCTGACCAGAGGGAAGGAGAGGTAATTGGATAGTGGCCATGCTGGAATATGATTTCGAAATCAAGACCATAAAGTTGATCAAGGGTCAGGGCCTTGCAAAGTTGATGGTGCAGTCAGACTGCGATGATTTGGGGATCAAATTCATCGTCAATTTGTCAGAAAACCCTTAAGAAGAAACAACTGCGCAGGTCTCTCAAGAGTTCATTAATTCATTGTGGTATACAGACATCATCTATGTGCTAAGAAATCTGCAAACCCCTCTAGGTTTAAGCAAGATGAAGGAAATATTTTTAAAGCTCAAAGTTGTTAAGTTCTGCATCCTGGATATTTCACTATACTGGAAAGATATTAGAGGGATATTGCTAAATTGTTTGTTGGAAAATGACATGAAATGAGCTATTGAAGATTTTCGCAAAGGAAACTACAAAGGACACCACTACTAAAAAACCACCACGCAAAAAATCCTTGGATTGGGTTACTATTGGCCTACCATCTTCTCTTACATATACAAAGAAGTTTTTGACTTCCACGAGTGTCATATTTTCGATGGAAGAAGAAGACTATAGCCCCTTCCACTAAATTCGATCTCAATTGATGCCCCTTTCATGCAGTGGGGCTTAGATTTCATAGGGGAAATAAATCATCCATCCTCTGTGAAAAATATATGGATACTCACTACCATAGATTACTTCACAAAATGGATAGAAGCAATCCACACGAAGCAGGCTATTGATGTAGTCATCATCCACTTTTTGGAGACAAACATCCTGTCGAGATTCGGATGCCCTGTCAAGACCATAACAGATAATTTGACTGCATTCAAGTCCAAGAATATGGAGAATTTATGTCAGGATTACAATATAAACCTGGATCATTCTACAACATACTACCTGCAAGGGAATGGGTTAGCAAAATCATCGAATAAAAGCCTAATCAGGATCATCAAGAGACTTCTGCAAGACAACAAGAAGGTGCAGAATAAAAAAGATTATCTATGCATTGTGGGTGGACAAGGTTACCACCAAGAATTCCATATCAACATCGCCTTTCTAGATTGTATACGGTGCATATGTGATTTTACCCACCTCTTTTGGGTTTCCCATCAAAATGTTTCTGCAAGAGCATGAGGCCGAGCCAGATGACACACAGAGGAGAATAAATCAACTAATTCATACACAACAGATGAGAGAACATGTGTAAAATTGATCACAACTTCACGAGGAAAGGATGAAGAAAACCTTTGACAAGCACTCTAAGAAGGAGGAGTTTCAGTTGGGGGATTTGGTGTTGAAATGGGACGCAAGAAATGAATATAAAGGAAAGCACGAAAAGTTCGACAATCTTTGGGCGGGTCCTTTCAAAATCGGTGCATATCACAGAAATAACACTTATTTTCTATGGAGAGTCCATTTGTTGGGGACCTGTAAACGACAGGTTCCTCAAACACTATTTAGTGAAATAAAGTCCGTTTAAGTCAAATACCATTGTAAATAGTCATTTTTTTGTGTCAAGTCAGTTCGTCAATAGAAAATTGAAGCCCAAAGTGAAGGCCCTGAGTTTATGATGAAGCCATTTTAGGAACTATGTTGATAGTTTTAGGTTGTGTTTTTTTTTTCATATGTCATATGTATGAAAGTTGAATAAGGCCCAATGGTCATGAACCTGGTCTATTTTTATTTTCTACCTCACGAGGAGGATAGAATCCCCATTGGAGCCAGTTGTTAGCACCGCCATTTTTTCTTCAGTTAGAGTTGGTATTATTCGATTAATGTCTTGTGTGTCAAGGCATGTGAGGTCAGGTACTTAAAAAAAAAGGGTCAAAGTCAGCAAGTGGTTGGTTGGCCCTTGGAGTCGGGAAGGGATGTCAGAGTTAAAACATGTGTAAAAGTACGAGTCTGTTCCCAGAGAGTCGGATCCTATCAAAAAGGGAGTCTCTACGTGCCCTAGGTCAAGGCAAGTTGTTAATAGAAGTCACATAGGCAAGTGAAATAACCATTATCAGCTCATTATGAAGGCTGAGAAGATGAAAAATTGTGGCGTTCGTATCACATATGCCCTGCAACCTTTATCAGTTGTACTTTACACACGTGGATGTGCTATGGAAAATCTACAGTTCGTTTCGAAACATCTAGTTGCCATAAATTCGATGTTCCTTGACATGGTTCCTCCTACCACCTGCTCTGTTATAAGTTATGGATGCTTTGCATGCATTCTATTCACGAATCAGGTTTATGCATTGTTTCTAATCTTTTCTCGCAATCCTAGATTGATCAAGTTTTCCACCTTGGGCATTTCCGGATCCACCGCATGCAATAAAAATACGGGTTGCACCATGGCAGCTAGGGAAACCTGAGTCCCAAATGAGTCACACACAATATCGGTTTCCAAAGAATCACTTATGCATGTTATTTGACTGGAACTGTGGAATATACAAGCAGAGAGAGAGGGAGCAGAACAAGGAGGATAGATGTCGCGGGCACTAATGTTCGAGAGCCATCTTAGCATATGAAATAGGCACAACGTGCCATCACCGAAATTTACCAGGAAAACATGGAACTGAGACAACAACTAACAGTAAAGAACCTTGAAGTTTCAACATTCCAAAGTCATGAAGGAAACGTGACGTGGCTCAAGAGACAACTCAGAGAGGCACAGGATACAATCGTACAACTGCGTGAAACATAGAGGCTATTAGAAGAAAGGAATGTGAAGCATTTAAGAGAATGTGAAGAGGTCAAGGAGAAACCCTGCGCAACCCTTTCCAGCGCATAGAAGAAACATGATTAACTCAGTCCATACTCATATCCTCAAACAGAGAGAAGATATTGACAATTTTGAAGGAGGCACCATCCTTAGATGTTTTGTTGTTTTTGTAATGGCTATGATAGTCAACAACCACTTGCCACATACACTCCGCAACAAATGAGCACGCGACAGAAATCAAAATCGTTAAGTAGATATCGGGACCCTGACAGATTATTTGATTATTCATAATTTTTTCCAAAGGAAGGCATTGACACATCATTATTCCCATGACGAGACCTCGCTGGTAATCAAATCCCTATGGAAAAATACAAGCAGTCGTTATGCGACCAGATGTAGTTGTTTTCTATTTTTGGAAAGGCATCATGCGAAGAATCATTCAGCGCAGAGTAGTCAGTTTCCTAAATTTTAGAGATAGTAGCTAGAGAGCAAGGTATCCCAAGAGGCACCCTCGCCTATATATTTGATCTTTTCAATGTAATCTGGGTTGGTTGGCAAACTAGTGTAGACAATGACTATTGAATGTAGTTTGATCTCGATTGGAATTTAATGCAAATGTCCTAAAGCTTGATGAAAATATTCTAATTGTAGTAGTTTGATGTATTGTTTCCTTTCTTTGTGTACGTACTCCTTGTTTTGTTTATTCATATATATACTTTTGTCTATATAGGAATGTATTTTCGAACCTGGGATTCACTACATAGTGCCATGGGATTCCCACCATTTAGACAAACCTTTTTCCTCTAATTTAACTTTGAATTCATCCTCAATGGTGCTCCACATTTCTTTCTGTGTTTTCCCCCCTACCTCACACAATGATTTTTCACTGAAGACTATTTCTCGCTTAGCCTTTATCCTCTTAGTTTCAGTCATTGAGTCATTGTTTTCTATAATTTTCTCAAACCAACTCCATATCCCAAGGTCTTACTCTCTTGCACCAATATAAATAGAACTTATTGTTTCAAAGATGTTAAATCTAGTCGATAACTCAAACTCATATCCTGTACTAAGACAAAGTCTTGCGAGAGAGCCCTCTCCAGGTCCAAAGGGATAGTTTCAGATCTCAAAGTTGGTTTGTAGGTTGCCTCTGTCATTCGTTTCTCAACTGAATGAAGTTTACAACGAGCTAACAACTACCATTGATATTGTCACTGCCACATCCTCATCAACCTGTCAACAAACCTGACAATGTCACTGTCATATCAACCTAAAACTAATGATCAACCAATAATCCAACTTGTCGATGTCCCTGTCACCATCATTATCACTATCATTGTCACTAATATACCATCATCAACCAAATATAACCATATCCACTCACATGGATACCAAAACCATCACCATACCATGTACATCAACCATGTACCAGAACTTGTACAATACCATGTACAACAACTATGTATCAAACATATACAATATCATGCACATCAACCATGTACCAAAACCTCTACCATATCATAAACCAAGGTCAACAAGAAGTGTTGAACAACTGAGAGGGGGGTGGTGAATTAGTTGTACCTATGCTTAAAAAATTATGCTTATTTTAAACTCTTTACACAACATTTAATGACAGTCACAATAATGCAGGGAAGTAAGCAATAGAACATTCAACATCAGTCACACATATGAGATACACAGAGACATATATTTCCTGAGGAAACCCATACAGGGTAAAAACCTCTTCTTCTTTATATGATAAGTAATCTTTACATTCTTTACATTATCATACATATGAGCACCAACTCATAATGAGGCTACAACCTTTTTTTTTGCAAGCAACAACTTGTCGAGAGCACCAACTCTCTGTTTTCTCTAGCACCTACTAGAAGGAAACACCGCCTCCCTGGTTTCTCTAGCACCCACTAGAAGGAAGCACCAACTCCCTAGTTTCTCTAGCACCCACTAGAAGGAAGCACCAACTCCCTAAGTGTTCCAGCACCAACTAGATGAAAGCACCAACTTCCATTCACATAGGCACCAACCTGTATAACAGAGAATAACAATTCTCCCTTTCACCACCCTGCCACCTTGGTTTCTCTGGCTATAACCAGATGGAATCTACAACTCCCTGTGTTCAAGCACCCACTTGAACCTCTGAGGACAACAATCCTCCCTAGCACCTCCCTACCACCATGAAATATAAATCTTTGCTATTATGACTTACTACAATGATATAAAGTTCTTCAATGGCTTACCGGTCTCATCATTGTTCTGCTACACTGCGTTGCTTTGTCTGCATCAATGTCTTCTGCACACTCCTTGCACTTTCTGTTCTTTTTCCTTTTATGCTCTTTGTGCCATGTCATTTCAATGCACCATTCCCCTTCTGTGCATTTCTGTTGTTGCGCTTTGCCTCCTTCTTCACACCTCAATCACTCTCAACAACAACACCCATTTCTTCTTTGTTCAACATTCTTATACTCTATGTGCACCTTCTACATGCAATCTACTTCTTGATCTTGCATCCTCTCCACCCCTAATCTCCTCCACATTGGGGTGTTTTCTCCATTTCACTCTTCCACAACTATCCCATCTCTTGTGTGCCACATTGTCTCTCTCTATTCTGCATCTCCTGCTCATTGTGAGTGCTCTACCTGATCATCATGGTAACTCTTCATCTTCTCTAGCGAATTCACCCATGCATCCATCATCACTGGGTGTTATATTGAGATTCCTCAACTTCTCTGGTAGTTGAGACTCTTCAGCTTCTCTGTCATAGACGACCTCATCCTTTGGAAGAAACCATAATTTTTTTCTAGTAGTTACACTGTGAAGTGCAACAGTAGCCCTTCGATCTTATTCAAATTAATCTGCATCGTTGAATTGACTTCATTTAATCTTGCGTTCATTTAGCCATTTCACACTTCGACATTTTGGGATCCCTGTGGTGTGGCATCTCGACTCTCCAAGTCGTGATATCCAAAACTCCAAAAACAAAGGAGCTTGTCGCTTCAAGATTTTCTCTATAGCTCTTCGATCATGTGACTACAAGAGGTGACTGAGTGCTTATCCATATAGTGCTTTCATGATTTATCTTTTCAGCACTTCTGCATTCCTGTGGCGATGAGTTCTTGATACTCCATGTCTCGGTATCCGAAGCTCAGAAATGGAGCTTGGTTGCACTAGCTCCGATCATTTTGGCATTTCGGCATTTCGACAATCCTGTTGTGAGGTTTCTCGACTCTCCAAGTCATGATCTCTGAAACTCTGAAATTTAGCTTGCCACTTCGAGATGTCTTCTACAGTTCTTCGACGATGTGACCACCAAAATATGACCATTCTCCAATAACACAAGCGCTTCGATCTCCCGATCAACGGTCCTCAATCCGTGGTGATCGGACGACTATCCTCTGTCCCTAGAATTCAACCTTTGGAACTTTGGGGGAGTGATGGAGTTAACAATCCCGAAGAAAAAACTCCTAGAGTGAGGTCAGTCTTCCATCACTCAATGATGTGTCATGACCAGAGTGGCTATCACATGTCACTCAAAATTGTGATTTCCAATGGCCTGAAATGCCAAATCAACTTGACACTTGTTGTTGTCTGATCGTGCCATGTGTCATAGTCTTCCACCTGTCCTTTCTGATGTGGTCTACCACATTCTCCTCCTGGTTCTATCAGCCCAAATCACTTCGCGATTTCACATATCGCGATTTCATCATTCTTGATGTGAATGTTCTTGACACTTCTAAGTCCTGGTCTGGGAAACTCCAAAATGAAGTCAGATCATCTTTCCGGATTTTCATACTTCACAACTTCAGGACTCCTGTGATGAGGAGTCTTGACACTTGCCTCCTCCATCTCTCGGTATCTGAAACTCTAGTATCCGAATCTTTCTCCAGCCTTCGGGATTTCGGCGTTTCACATTTCGTGATTCCGGGACTCCTATGGTGAAGTGTTTTGACACTTCTACTCCTGGTATCTTGAGTTGTTTCCTGCTTTCAGGATTTCTACGTTTCACATTTCTCGATACTGGGACTCCTGTGGTGAAGTGTTTTGACACTTCAACTCTCGGTATTCAGAATTGTCTCCTCCTTTCGGGATTTCGGTGTTTCACATTTCGCGATTCTGGGACTCCTATGGTGAATTTCCTTGACAACTCCACCTCCTGGTATCCGAAACTTTGAAATGGAGTCGGATCAATTTATCCCCGATCCTCCTTACCTACCTGTAAACCATCAAGTGATCAAGCACACTCTTGCACTTTGTGTGCACCTTTGCACTTATCATCCTGAGCTTACGTTGTCCCTGTTTTGCCATCGTTGAATACTCTGAACTTGCCATCAATGACAAGCACATCTACCTGAAAACATTCCAACAAACTCCCCCTTTGGAATTGATGGCAACCCTAAATGTCTGCGCTAATCTGTTTGGACCTCCAACTGTAGCATCTGGTCCAAACCACTCCTTTTCTCCCCCTTTGACATCAATGTCAAAGAAAACATGCTCCCCCTGAGTTGTTGCAGTATGTTTAGGAGGTATCATATGTTCAACCAATACAAACTCCCCCTAACAGGATGGACTTTCTTAGATGTGAGATGGGATGACATCCAACTTATGTCGGAGATATTCAAATGGTGTCTTGGCTCGGGGTTTAGTAAATATGTCTGCAATTTGTTTTGTGGTCGAAATGTAATGGACCCGAACAATATGATTGGTGACCTTCTCTCTTAGAAAATGGTATTTTATGGGAATATTCTTGGTCTTGGAGTGGAATACAGGATTCTTGGACACATTGATGGCACTAGTGTTATCAAAATGGATTGGGATCAATGCAATGTATTTTACCTCCAAGTCTGCAAGTGTCTAAATCATCCATAATATCTGAGTGCAACATGTAGTAGCAACAATGTACTCTGCCTCTATAGTTGATAAAGAAATGGAACCTT
>ML778579.1:163695-177536 GCA_009831015.1 Picea engelmannii
GTTGAACCTATCTGGTAGAGATCTCAAAATTTTCTGAACTAAAGAAGGTTCCTCAATTTTCTCACCAAGTGCTTTCATTGCATTTACCATTTCTTCTACTCTCAGAAAGTATTTTCCAATAGTTTCATATTCCTTCATCTTTAGTTGTCCAAACTGTATTCTGTAGGTTTGAAGCTTGGTGTCCTTTACCTTCTCATTACCTTCATAACTGCTAATGAGTTTGTCCCACATTTCTTTGGCAGTTCCTAGGTGCCTAACTTTTACGAATTCTTCTTCTGCAAGCCCACTCATGATAGAATTCATAGCCTTAGCGTTGAAGCTAAATTGTAGCTTGTCAACCTTACTAGCTAGTACAACTGGCTTTACATAACCAGTATCTACCACATCCCATACATTTGCACCTAAAGCCATTATGTAGGTTCTCATTCTAACTTTCCAGAAGGCAAAGTTTGTTCCATTGAACAAAGGGGCCTTATTGGTTGAATTTCCTCCATGGCTTGACGTGTTTAAGCTCTAGGATCTACCCTTAGATAAAAGGGGCTGGCTCTGATACCAATTGTTGAACAACTAAGAGGGGGGGGTGAATCAGTTGTACCTATGATTAAAAAATTATGCTTATTTTAAACTCTTTCAACAACATTTAATGACAGTCACAATAATGCAGGGAAGTAAGAAATAGAACATTCAACATCAGTCACACATATGAGATACACAGAGATAGATATTTCTTGAGGAAACCCATACAGGGTAAAAACCTCTTCTTATTTATATGATAAGTAATCTTTACATTCTTTACATTATCATACATATGAGCACCAACTCATAATGAGGCTACAACCTCTGTTTTTGCACGCAACAACTTGTTGAGAGCACCAACTCTCTGTTTTATCTAGCACCTACTAGAAGGAAGCACCAACTCCCACGTTTCTCTAGCACCCACTAGAAGGAAGCACCAATTCCCTGGTTTCTCTAGCACCCACTAGAAGGAAGCACCAACTCCCTAAGTGTTCCAGCACCAACTGGATGGAAGCACCGACTTACATTCATACATGCACCAACCTATATAACAGAGAACAACGGTTCTCCCTTGCACCACCCTACCACCCTGGTTTCTCTAGCTGCAACTAGATGGAAGCTACAACTCCCTGTTTTCAAGCACCCACTTGAACCTCTAAGGACAACAGTCCTCCCTAGCACCTCCCTACCACCCTGAAATATAAATATTTGCTATTATGACTTATTACAGCAATATAAAGTTCTTCAATGGCTTATCAGTCTCATCATTGTTCTACTATACTGAGTTTCTCTGTTTGCATCAGTGTATTCTACACACTCCTTGCACTTTTTGTTCTTTTTCCTTTTATGCTCTCTACGCCATGTCCCTTCAATGCACCATTCCCCTTCTGTGCATTTTTTTTGCTGCGCTCTACCTCCTTCTTCACACCTCAATCACTATCAACAACAACACCAATTTCTTCTTTGTTCAACATTCTTATACTCTCTGTGCACCTTGTTCATGCAATCTACTTCTTTCTCTTGTATCCTCTCCACCCCTAATCTCCTCCACATCGGGGTGTTTTCTCCACTTCACTCTTCCACAACTATCCCATCTCCTGTGTGCCACATTGTCTCTCTATGTTCTGCATCTTCTGCTCATTGTGAGTGTTTTTCCTGATCATCATGGTAACTCTTCAGCTTCTCTGGCTATTTCACCCATGCATCCATCATCACTGGGTGTTATATTGATATTCCTCAACTTCTCTGGCAGTTGAGACTCTTCATCTTCTCTGTCATAGACGAGCTCATCCTCTGGAAGAACCATCATTTGTTTCTAGAAGTTACACTGTGAAGTGCAACAATAGTCCTTCGATCTTATTCAAATTCATCTGCACAGTTGAATTGAATTCATTGAATCTTGCATCCATTTCTCCATTTTGCACTTCGGCATTTTAGGATCCCCGTGGTTTTGCATCTTGACTCTCCAAGTCGTGATATATGAAACTCCAAAAACAAAGGAGCTTTCCGCTTCAAGGTTTTCTCTACAGCTCTTCGACCATGTGACTACGAGAGGTGACTGAGCACTTGTCCATATAGTGCTTTCACGATTTCTCTTTTCGGCACTTCGGTGTTCCTGTGGCAATGAGTTCTTGATACTCCATGTCCCGGTATCCGAAGCTCAGAAGTGGAGCTTGGTTGCACTAGCTCCGATCATTTTGGCATTTCACATTTCGACATTTTGGCAATTTGGCAATCCTGTTGTGAGGCTTCTTGACTCTCCATGTCGCGATCTCTGAAACTTCGAAATTGAGCTTGCTACTTCAAGCTCTCTTCTATAGTTCTTTGATGAAGTGACCAATGAAATATGACCACTCTCTAATCACACAAGCACTTCAATCTCTAGATCAATGGTCCTCGATCCGTGGTGATCGGATGCCTATCCTCTGCCCTGGGACTTCATCCTTCGGGACTTTGGGGGAGTGATGGAGTTAAAAATCCTGAAGAAAAAACTCACGGAGTGACATCAGTCTTGCGTCACTCGATGACATGTCATGATCGGAGTGGCTGTCATGTGTCACTCAGAATTGTGATTACCAGTAGCCTGAAATGCCAAATCAACTTGAGACTTGCCTTTGTCTGATCGTGCCACGTGTCATAGTCTTCCACCTATCCTTTCTGACGTGGTCTGCCACATTATCCTCCTGGATCTATCGACCCATATCAATTTGTGATTTTTCATATCGCGATTTCGACATTCTTGATGTGAATGTTCTCGACACTTCCAAGTCCTGCTCTGCAAAACTACGAAATGAAGTCAGATCAACTTTTCGGCTTTTCGTACTTTGTAACTTTGGGACTCCTATGATGAGGAGTCTCAACACTTGACTCCTCCATCTCTCGGTATCTGAAACTGTCTCTGGCCTTTAGGATTTCAGCGTTTCACATTTTGCAATTCTGGGACTCCTGTGGTGAAGTGTTTTCACACTTCTACTCCCGGTATTCAGAACTGTCTCCTGCTTTCGGGATTTTGGCATTTCTCATTTCGCGATATCGGGACTCCTGTGGTGAAGTGTTTTGACACTTCAACTCCCGGTATACGGAACTATCTCCTCCTTTCAGGATTTCGACATTTCACATTTCGTGATTCCGGGACTCCTGTGGTGAATGTCCTTGACACCTCCACCTCTCGATATCTAAAACTCCAAAATGGAGTCGGATCAATTTATCCCTGATCTTCCTTACCTACCTATAAACCATCAACTGATCAATCACACTCTCGCACTCTACGTGCACCTTTGCACTTATCCTCCTGAGCTAACGTTGTCCTTGTTTTTCCATCGCTGCATACTCTAAACTTGCCATCAATGACAAGCACATCTTCTTGAAAACATGCCAACAAGAAGTTCCTCTAAAAATGTACCATATCCTCATCAACTCATGAACCAAAACATGTAACATAACATGTGACTTGATGATATACCATATTAATCATGATATTCCATACACCAAGTACCATAATATATTGTTGGAACAGGGGCAGACCTAGGGTTCAATGCTTCAACAATGCACCAACAAAACCCTAACTACCGACCCTTTTAGAAACACCTGCGAAGAAGATGAAGTCTCACCCGAGGTAGAGGCAGGGGTGGTTGCAGGACTCAAATGTATACAACCTAGATGAGACATAGATCTATGATTATACCACTTAACAAAGCACTTAAAAATTAACATTCATCTGTACTTAACCTTTATTCACATCGCAGATACAAACCCTAATTACAGAGAAGAGAAGTATTTGACTAGATCTAACACATATAAGAACTTAGCATGGAGAGATAGCTCAGATATAACATTCATCCACCTTACCAATCACTAAGATATTATATTGGATGCATCATGCATAAATATATCGGCATTAAGCATAAATCACGTCACTAACATACAACCATAATTCACAAAGCAACCATAACACAGGATATACATGGTTCACCCCAGTGTGGGGCTACGTCCACCAACTCTTCATCTTCTTTATTATCTTCTATCAATATTCTTACATGCACAAAGCCTCAGAACCCACTCTTCATAGGACAGGAGATCTGCACACACTTTGCTAGATCCTCCTTCCCTGAGCTATGTTTAAGCACAAAGCCTCCTTACAATCACTTGCGCTTAGCTCTGCAAGTTCTTAACACACAACATGCATAAAGAATCCACAAATATTCACACTTATCACATTGGCCTCTTCCTACATCGCCTAGATATCTATTTATACATTACAAAATGGGCCCAAACATGGGTAAACCCATGGGCCGACATCCCATACCCATTACATAAACCCTAATCCCAAACATTTCCCTAAAAAGGGGCCGAGATCCTACGATCTCTTCTTTGACTTGGGCTCTGCCTTCGACCAGCCTGTTGAAGTCTCAAAATAGATCAAACATGACCAAGGATATCCAAAACTTGGTCAAGCGCCAATAGGCTCCCAACACTCACCCATGACTCGTCTCGAGTCACTCTGGTCTAAGTAACTCTTTCTCAAAATCCTGGATATTGGCTCGAGTTGATTCAACCTGTTGTTGCGCCAAGGCCTCTTGTTGGGAAAAATCTTGAATAACTACCTCATTCATAGGTCCTTCTAAGCGTTGTTCTACCAAAGTGACTACTTGTTCTATTTCTTCTCCTTGACCTTCAATCTCCTCAAAANAAAGGGGCCGAGATCCTACGATCTCTTCTTTGACTTGGGCTCTGCCTTCGACCAGCCTGTTGAAGTCTCAAAATAGATCAAACATGACCAAGGATATCCAAAACTTGGTCAAGCGCCAATAGGCTCCCACCACTCACCCATGACTCGTCTCGAGTCACTCTGGTCTAAGTAACTCTTTCTCAAAATCCTCGATATTGGCTCGAGTTGATTCAACCTGTTGTTGCGCCAAGGCCTCTTGTTGGGAAAAATCTTGAATAACTACCTCATTCATAGGTCCTTCTAAGCGTTGTTCTACCAAAGTGACTACTTGTTCTATTTGTTCTCCTTGACCTTCAATCTCCTCAAAAAGTAGGCAAGTTGCATCCTAGACTGGATAGAGATTCTAAGTCGCTTCCATGACTTTTATTTGTATGGCATGGACCTACTGCTCAACCATGCATTGTTCTTGGGATCTTTTCATCCTCTGAACTGTTGATAGGAGTTTCAACTGCTTGTGCTACTGTTTCTTGTTGCTTTGATTCCTAGAGCTGCGACTCTAGTGTCTTCAATTTAGGGTCCTCGGTAAGGTGCTCATAAGTATGCACACTACGACTTATTAGCTATTTACATTCCATGGATAATTCTTTAATCCTTTCAACTGTGCTCTAGGAAATTTCTTCTCTATGGTCTCGCACTTGCTATGGAGTGCTTGGCACTATTTGTAGCTCTAGTTCTGTGACCCTCTGTTGAAGCTGTTGAATGGCTTCATTAATCTTCAAAACTTGATTTACTACTGGGTTCTATTCCTTCTTCTCCAATCCTATCACGGAGTGAAGAGATCTGTTGACTTCTTTAACTCTGACCTTCTCTGCGAGTAGCTATTTTTTCTCTTGCTGGATTTGCACTTTATTTTCTTCGAAATTGGTTTGGAGGTCGTCCTTATATTGCTGTGCAACTTGGCGTTTCTCTATTATTTCCTCTTATGCGTGCTTCAGGGCCACTGTGGCCTGGTTTGTTTCTTGCTGCATGAAACGAAGGTGAGCTTTGGTCGCATCATCTATTCTATGGAGTTGGGTAGGCTCATCTCCCAACTCTGGTTCTTCTGGTGGCAGGGGTGCAGTGGGAACTGCACGGCTGGAGTGAAGGGCTTGATGTACACTTCTCAACTCTCTATCAATTCTATCATACATGGCTTCTTGTTTGGATTTATTTCTCTGCAAAATATCTTATGAGGCATATGATACAATTGCAATAATGAAGTCTAAGTAATCGACCGTGAGTACAGTCTCTAGATTCATCTTACTTGCTTTGGACTTCTTCCGCGATATAGGTTTCGGGGGGGAAAAATTTATTTTATTGGATGTATCTACCTCTTCAAGGGTTTCCTAGGTGGTGTTACTTCACCCTGCTTCTTCTTGTCTTATTCCCCTTCTTTTTCTTCTTTGACCACTTCATTGTCTCCTCCTCTGCTAGGTGAATCTGATGTAGTCTCTTCTAATGTGCTGTGTATTTCATGTACATCTTCCTTATTTTTCTTCCTACTACTTCTAGGTGCATCATACTCTTCACGAGTAACCACCATAATTCTAATGAGGTTGGGATAGGATAGTGTTGCATGGTCGACTGGTATAAGGAACTCTGCAGGTCATTCCTTAGTGATTTCTTCCAGGTCCTCCTCTGTGATCTTGTAGCAGGATTGAAGCTCTTCTTTACTTTCATCTGCACGCGCAGTAATATAAATAAAATTCATATCTGCGTGGAAGTTCAGAAGGGGCTTGAACCTATCCAAGGTGTTCGACGTCATATGAGAGAAAGACTCAATAGCCCTCTTCAGCTGCAGGTAGTAGGTATGGAATACTGCGTTCAATTGTCATTGTTTCCACATATCACTCGAATACTAGAGTGTGGTGAACTTCATAGCTAATGTCTCGAATGGATCAATGCCATGGAAGGTTGCACCTTCCAGCATCTCTCAAGAGTGAATGCAATGAGGATCAACAACCAACTAAAATGGAACTCATAGCCCTAATCCTGAGATTCACGACAATCCAGTTCTAACCGATTGACTAGGTAACTGACCTAGTTCATCTGTAGTCCTTCCATGCATTTTCCGGCGAGGTCAATGAAAAACCCTGTGACCTACATGGGTCTATTCTTTCTTACTATCTTACCAAAAATCAACTAGCAATAAAGGCACATTGTGCCCTTCTGAATGGAGGCTACCTTGTAGCCTCATGCCCCTTTCTCTACATTGTCATAGGTGTCTTTGATCTTCTGTGCTAGGGCACGGTCTGCAGCCTTCCCTGGATAAAATTATTGTGGGTCTGGTCCCTGCATACTCAATCCGGTGATCATATGGATCAACATCAAATCGACGGTGATGCGTCGGTCTAGCCATAGATATCCTCCATGGAAGCACGACAACAGGAGATTAACACACATGTTAGCCTTCTAGTGCCTTCCAAAATTTAGTATGTTCATAATGTTCAAGACAATGGACCTCACGATGTCCATAGTCCATGGATGGGGGATGATCTTTGATTTCTTCCCCTTCATCTTGGTCAAATATTTGTGAGGTGCAAGCATGCCATAGCTCTTGTGGTCTCCTAGGTTATAGTCACTGATCTTTAAGGTTGGAATCCTCTCCAACTGCGGTCTGACTTCTTGTATTCCCTTCGGAAGGTACACAGTGATGAATGTGTATTCGAAGTCCCTTGGGACACTATCACGACTCACCACACTGGCCAAGGGTGGGATGTAGTCGGGTAGGATGGATGGAATTAGCTTCACATTCGCCAAGTCATCACGATGCTTGGTTATTTTCTTGGTCATAGCTTGGGATGGTCCAGATCCATGAGCATTCGATGGGGAGGATTTCACTCCTTGCCTCGATGAGGCTTGGATTCCTGCAAACATCACCTTCTCGGCCATGATGTCTATTAGAATCTCTTCGACAAATTTTTCTGTTGCACTAATTTCGTCTGACATTCACACTCGATATCTGATATCTCAGGGCGGTGAACAATACTCATTGTAATAGAATGGATAGTGAGGTCTCAATGATCACTGCACAAAATCAAATAGTTCTCTGTGGGCTTGGATAATCACAATTGGAAAAAGTGTTCTCGGTGCAATGCTCTATGGGATAAATAGATAACACTGTAACAATTTCTTTCAACAGGTCACAAAGCCTTATTCAATGCAATTCAATCCGTTATGGAGTGGTCCCAACTGTCCAATGGTGAACTTTTGGGCCATAAGTTCTTTCCTAACCATTCGGGAGTGTCGATCGAACAGTTAGAATGACTCCAAAGGTTATATTTCTCTGCCATGGCGAAGTGACAATCTGTGGTGTACTGATATTCCAGTGAAGTTCAAATTCTGGAAACCTTCCTTCTGCGAAGTTCTTTGTGGAGCTTCTTGCAATTTTTCTAAATTTTCCCTCTTCTTACTGAGCTTTCTGGCCTTCTTTCCTGTGATCTGAATTACTAGTTTCCTCTTTCCATTATCATTCTTATCTCCTCTTGGCATGATAAATTTGCATTATGGAGGGTATTTCATAGGGTTCTACTCTCTTGTACAGATAGGTGTCTCCAATCTTCCCGTGTTCTTTTAACTTCAACATTCATATCTTTGGTCTTTAGTAGATTTGACTAGTTCTCTTGTTCTTCCAGTAAGTGCACTATTTTCCTGGCTATGAAATATCTTAGTTCTTGCTTTTTCTGTTCTAGATCCTCATCTTCTTGTTTTCTTCGTATCTGATCTTTCTCAATCTAGGTTTTTCCTAGCAAGATAGAAAATGGGGCAATGTTCCCAACAAACTTCACATTCTCAAATTCTTCTTCTGTCGAAGTGCCATGAGCACTCATAGATGTCTGGGTAAGTCTTCCACATAGGTTTATCATCTTTCCTCTAAATAATCCTATTCCTCCTAATGAAGAAACCATAACAGGCTTTCCTAAAATTTCCCAAGTTCTTTTTGTCATGATATTCACCTTTGTTTCTTCATCCAGGACACAGTCTATGTCAAAGTCTCCTATTCTTGTTTCTATGTACTCTTTCTCTTTTAAGACCTTTGATAAGTTGATATTTTTTGTGGTCATTCAAGATTTCTTTCATATGTAGTAATACAGACTCTGATTCTTTCTAGGGTTCTATCATATCCTTAGTTTCTTGGCTTGTCTCATAGTTTTCTTGTTTCATATTCATCTTTTCAACTTTAGAAGTCATTCTAGGAAAATCCAAAACTTCATGGTCCATAGCTATACAACAAACACATCTAGGTCTTCTACCAGGGAATTCCTTAGCAAGATGTCCTGGTCTTCTGCAACTGTAACAAAGGATTAATCCTTTGTTTCTCTTAAATGATCCCCAACCCTTCCTGTACTGCGCACTGGGATCACAGTAACTAGCCTGCAAAAAATTCTTTCTAGGATCCTACATCCATTTGTTAGTCCAAACGCTCTTTCTATGCATAGTGATAACATACCTTTCATTATTTCTATCAGATCTATTCATATCAAATCTTCTTTCTTCTAACTGTGCCTTAGTTTTTAGATTAGGACAAAATTTATGAAATATACCTAGATTCATTCTTTTGAAACAAAAAATTTCACTTATCTTACCTTTCTTAGCGCACAAAGCTTCAAGGTCTTACCTCTTTTATTCATATCAGATTTCTCTTCTTAGCACAAAGCTTCACAAGTCAAGTAGCATACTGTGCACTAAAATAACAGATCTACGCACAAAGATTTATTTTCTTCAGTTCCCAGCAATCATAGTTTCAGGTCCCAACAACAGAACCATTTTTTGGCACATGGGCAGACCCAGGGTTCAACACTTCAACAGTGCACCAACATAACCATAAATACTGGCCCTTTCAACAACACCTACGAAGTAGATGAAGTCTCACTCGAGGTAAAGGGAGGGGTGGTTGTAGGACTCAAATGTATGCAAACTAGCTAGGACACATATCTGTGATTATACCACTTAACAAAGCACTTAGCAGTTAAAATTCATCAATAATTAACATGTATTCACATTGCATATCCAAACCCTAATTAGAGAGAAATGTAGTATTCGACTAGATCTAACACATCTAAGCACTGAGCATGGAGATATAGATCAGATCTAACATTCATTCACCTTACCAAGCACTAAGCTATTATACCAGATGCATCATACATAAAGATATCAACACTAAGCATAAATCACATCACTAACATACAACCATAATGAACAAAGAAACCATAACATAGGATATACGTGGTTCACCCCAGTGTGGGGCTATGTCCACCAACTCTTTGTCTTCTATATTATCTTCTGTCAATCTTTTTACATGCATAAAGCCTCAGAACCCACTCCGCATAAGACATGAGATATACGCACACCTTGCCAGATCCTCCTTCCTCTAGCTAGGTTTAAGCACAAATCCTCCTTACAATCGCTTGTGCTTAGCTCTGCAAGTTCTTAACACACAACATGCACAAATCATCCACAACTATTCACACTTAGCACATTGGCCTCTTCCTACATCACCTAGATATCTATTTATACAATACAAAATGGGCCCAAACATAGTTAAACCCATGGGCCGACATCCCATACCCGTTACATAAACCCTAATCCCAAAAACTACCCTAAAAAGGGGCCAAGATCCCACTATCTCTGCTTCGACTTGCGCTCCTCCTTTGACCATCTTGTCGAAGTCCCAAAAGAGATCAAACATGACCAAGGATCTCCAAAACTTTGTCAAGGGCCAATAGATATCGTCAGTGAAGTGTCTCAAGCATGTGATAACATTAACATAACATATACCAAACTAGATACCAATATAGCCAATATATGTCTCTAAAAATGTATCAAGATGTGTCTCAATATGTACAAACATCACCAAGACATGCCTCAAGCATGTACCACAACATCCAATGAATCTACCTCAAACATGTGCCATAAACTCATCAAGAAGTGCCTCAAACTTGCATCAATATCACCAATAAATTCACCTCATACATGTACCAAGAATATGCCTCGCACAATGTACATAAGATGTGTCTCAAAGATGTACCAATGTCTCAACAAGATACCAAAGACATGCCTCAAGCATGCACCATAACATCACCAATGTATAACATGCATATAAACATACCTTTAAACCTATATCTAACATGATACACAATATTTAATACCAATAACCCTTTCGTAGCCTCAACAACCTAGTATTATAATCCTCCTACAAATTTTTCTCAGCCTCATGGGACTAACCAATGCATCACGCAGGGCCTTGCAGGACAAGGTCCATACAACTCGCGGACATTCTACATTAGACACCAGTTTCCTGACCCATGGGGTTCAACCAAATTAGGGATTATCAAAAACCCCTCGCTCTCCTCTATAATACTGAAACTTTCACACTCCTTACTCTTTTGCTTCCTTATACTTTCTACCTCAGATTCGCTAAATAGATCAAGTGTGCTCTCATAAGATATTCAATAAATTTGTTTGTGTAATAATGAGAGGCTTCTTGAAGTGTATTTATACTTTTCCAAGTGACTTCTTTTCTTAACTTAGGGGTCAACCAATAGTTTATTTTTATAACCACTTTACCCTTTAATTAATGACTTATATAATATTGTTATAACTATTTAGGGGATTCTTAACCATTCTTCAGGACTTCCAACTTCATGACCTCACAACTCCTCAACCACGAAGAAGTACATGACATTCCACCTACTGTTGAAAAGTACATGATGAGTACTATCCATATATGATTCTATCACATGCATTTGTTGTATTTTTCATGTCATTATTCCTAAAACAAATTCAAGATTCATAACCATATCTTTGGGGATTCTTATAGAATTCTTCAAGTGCACCGATCACATTTGTTGACATTAATGACAACTACTTCTATTGACATCACTAACAACCAACTATATAAAAACATCAATGACAACCAACTATACAATCATATCCCCCTTTGGCATTGATGTAAACACTCATAATCCATCTATGACCAATTCTCCTGATATTTCTCTCCTAATGTTTTTCTTCCCCTTTGACGTCAATGAAAAAAGGTGTCTCCCATTGGGGTTCCTCCCCTTGTCTTCATGCCTCTAATATTTCTCTTTATCCCTCTTTGACATCATGGGTGAAAGGGTAACTCCACTTGTTGGTATGTCTCCCCCTGTCTTCATGCTTCTGATCTTTCTTTCCCAATCTCTTCCTCTAATGATTTCTCTTCCCTTGAATTCTCAACAAGATGTCATGTATATCAATATGTGACTTCCTACATACTCTTCATTTACTGTCTTTCGGTTCTTCTTGTCCATTGGTGCTTCCTCTTGTAATTCATTGACATATATAAAACATTCAAAGTTACTTGATTTAAAGACTTCATGTCTTTCCAAGTTCGCATGAATGACCATACTTCTCTCTGGCGATATTTTTCCTACTGACAGTTTCTCTTCCCTTGTCTTGTTGTGCCTTTCACTACTTTATTTCCTGTGACGAATTGATCCAACTTGTCAATATTTTTTCATCCATTGTTATGCATATAGTCTAACGCATGTATTTTGTACTATTTATTAGACCTCCTAAGTGTCTCATGAATTCATATATGTTCATATGTCATAAAATTATCCATGATTTTTCTACTCAACTGCATACAATGATGACCAATCTGATACAACTTATCACAACATATTCCTTGTTGTTCAATCTGTCTGCTCAGAATGGAACAATCTATACTTAATATATCCCTTTTTGAATATATGTGTGGAATCATCTTAGACAATCATGAATCTCTTCCTATGTAACTGCTAGCCGATTCCTGCATGGAAATGTGTTCTGAAAGATGCTCCTCAAAAAATTTAACTATCACAAGACAATATGTACTTTTGTCATCAAACCATTCTGAAAATTCCTTTCCAAAATCTACAAACACTTCAGACTGCTCGAAAGATAGTTCTCTTATTTATAGATATTTTTCTTAGAATCCCCTTCTTCAATATTGATATTTACTGGGAGTCTCCAAGCCATATGGCTCAAAAAAAGATCTACTATGTTGCATATTAATATTCCTCTTCATCTGTGGATTCATCATCATCCTCTTCCATAATTCTGACGTTATTTTCATATTATTCCTAAATTTTGAGATATTCCTCTTCATCTTCTTTCTAGATTATAACATCTTCCTTCTTTCTTGTGGATTCATCATGATCTTTCTCTATTACAAATATTTTTAGTACGTTCTATGGGACCTATTCTTCATTATACTCTTCTTGTTTTTCATTTCTTCTCCAAACCTTCATGTATCTCACATCAATGTTTTCCTTCACGGGAGGCTCTATCACGCTTCTACAATTTCGATATATGTGACCATAATTTTGGAATTTGTAACATTCAATATTGGAGAGAGCCACATAACCATCTCTTTCTTGATCATTTCTTCTATATGCTTTGTAATATACAACTTTATGTCCAAAGTTAGTACATGTAAAACATTGACCCAAAAAGAAATTTTGATACCTTGGAGTGAATGAACTTATTTATGGTGTAGTCCTTTTGAATTCCTGCCTTGGCTAATAAAAATATTTTCTTTGGTTGTTTCCTTTACAATGATTCATTATTCTTTGATATCTGAAAGTGGAGGGTCTTCTTTGATATTTGTTTCTTTTGTAATCTTCTTCTTGAGTTTTCTTCATTTCTGGAATGTTCTTCTTTGAGGGCTCACATTATTCCTTCTTAATAGGTCTATATTCTACATAACTCTTAGCCTTATATTCATTCTTCCTTTCTAGAAACATGTAACACTTCCCTTCAAATTTGTTTACTGATGATATGGATATTTCTCTCTCTTCAATGTTCTTGCTTAGCTTGACAAATTTAACTCTTTCTGTGACAAATTCTTCTTCAAAATTCTGACAATCTTCTTCTTTCTTCATCATCTAGATATTCACAACTTCTTCATTTCTCTTTGATTCTTCAAGTTGGGTATTCAAGTAGACAATTTATTCTTCAGTTCTTCTTTCTCACTGACTAAATTCTTCTTCAAGCTTAATTAAGTCCTCAGATCTTTCCTTGAGATGGCTAGTTAAAATATTTTCTCTCTTATTTACTTCCTTTCTTTGTGCTATTATTTTTTCTTCCAAAAACG
>ML778579.1:216307-246780 GCA_009831015.1 Picea engelmannii
GGTAGAATATATCTATTCGATCTCTTATGATCGAAAAAGAAAGGCCATCGTCAAGAGAACCACCAAGAAGAGGAGGATCACATTGGACCGCTCCATCCTCATCACCAAAGAGAATAATTTGATAAACATTGTTGATTCCAGAACGTGGGAGCTTCTCGTTGTGGGTATGGCATTCTTGGATGCCAACCTGGACAGGGCTAAATAATATGAAAAAGAGTCAGCCACCGCCCGGAAGGAACTAGAACATTTACGCCACCTGGATGAGTAATACCACAAATCCACCCAGACCGCAGTAAATATGAAAAGTGAGTTCAAATAAACTTACAAAAAATTCACAAAAGAGCGACAAATGTTTACAGAAAAGATAGTTGAGTTCCAGGAGGACACTTTCATGCCACTCGCAACATGCAAGGACATGGAGCAATGGTATCAAAGGGTGCAACAAGCAGTAGAAAGACTCAAGTACATTGATGCAGACAACATGCCTAAGACAAAGAATAACATGGCATCTGGATGTTAGACAAAAGTAGTCTTAATCATAGGAAACAATCAGATGAGTATTGGGGTAAGATGTCTCAGGACCCACACTGAGAAATTCAAAAGCAATGGGTCAGATGCAAGAAATGTTGGGGTAAAATCAACGAACTAGTGAAGGAAATTAGACTCCCTGATTTCGGCACCCCTGAAAAATTTGTCGACTTGTGAGACATAGTCGAGTCGCATGCCAAGAATTATTCACGGTGGGTCGAAGAGCTCGTGAATATGACCAATGCGGTACCAGAACAAGTGCAAATATTTATGGACCATACGATTAGATCTCTAACTATGCTACATCAGTTAAACTCCAGTCTAGCGAAGTACTAGACACATGCGATGGACATCAAAGGGATACATGCGGCTCTGATGGAGCAATACAGGTTCCCATGGGCTCAAACTTGCGATGATATGTTTATCAGTCGGTTCGAGTATGAGAAAATTCATCCTTTCAGAGAACTATCTTGAGTTGATTGTTAAAGAAACTATTAGAAGATGATGCCACATGGCATATTTATCTTTTCTTAAACTGCATTTAGCCATTGTTTTCAGTTGAAATTTACATTATAAATAAAGATATCAATCAATTAGTTAGAGGTCTATGGTTGTTGCAAGAAATTTTTCTTTCTGGTTGTTAAGAATTATTTTGAAGATCCTATGAATTGAGAAGTCCTTCTGGACCAAAGACAAGTTATTTTCATCATCTGCATGTGTGATTAGACGTGGAGAAGAACTCTTTCCTATCATGTTTCATGAATGATATTGTAATGAGTAAGATCAATTAATTTTGTTGTCAAGTTATCTGGTGCAATGTTTTGATGTTCTTTTCTTTAATGATGAAGATGAATCGTTGTGTTATTATGTGATGAAAGGTTCTGGTAGATGAATTATTTTTCTTTGCATTATCTCATTGCATATGTGTTTTCAGTCTGGTAGTTAGTATCTCATACAGTAATTGTATTCTCACATGGTTAATGTATTAGTACTAGGGCTGTGGTATAAAATTGTCATCTTCATGCTTGAGCAACAAGTTATCCCAAGCTCAACCTCTTCCCCTTAGTTAAGCTTAGTTCCATTTTTGTTTCCAAGTTGGTTTATACCAACTTACATCTCATATCGGTCCCGCCCAAGAGAAAATATGAAAAAGAGAATAGTCCAAACTGAAGGAACAACCTTCATAAGAAAACATAAAGGCCATCAATAATTTGGCCGGATCGCAAGATCTTTAGAACCATTACATTATTAAACGTTGCAGAGTCTAATTAGGCCTCGGTGGTGGGTTTTGTTTCTACTGTTGTGTCAATGGATTTAAAACCCATCAACAAAGAATTAAATCAAGGAAATGATGGTTACACAACGGTAATGATAGGTCATAAAAGCATCGTATGAGTCTTAAATGGGAAAATTCTCCAAAAATCTTGAGAGAATGCCAGTATGAGGGATAAATCACCCGATGGATTTAGAAATAAAGACACATTTAGTTAGAAAACTCATCAACCATGATGTTGTATTGGACAAGTTAGTGAAGGCACGATGAGATAGGTACATTTGGCTCGAAAGCACAAAAATAACAGGAAATTCTTAAGTCTAAACCATTGTTACATGCGAGCAGGAGCACACAAAATGGACTAGAGTGAATTGGAAAATAGATTTGATCCATAATAAATGAAATACAATGACCCTCTAAGAGACATAGAGCTAAGTCCAGGAACCATTCACAGGAAACAAATGGCACCACCGAGAGTTGGAGGACCGTCTTTAGCAGCAAGAAAAAAAGCAAATAAAAAACACAGTATCACCATAGTTCGAGGAGTTAGCCATATTTTCGGCTACAACGACACCACCATATTTTCACAGAGACTACTTACCACCAAGTTTGGAGAATGCACCCCATATAAATTGACCAGAAAATGCAAAGTACATAGTGTCGATAGCACCAATTCGAGCTAATGTAAGAAGGGATGTAGACATGCTCGGGAAGATTGACAACCTTAAGTTTATGGACCATGATATCACATATACACGTAGATTCCCTAAGTTGTAAAGGGATCAATATTTGTGCACAAAGATTTTCCTAAGGACGTGAGAAATCTAGGTCGAGCCACAAGATTGGGCGTCAGGGTTGCGAAAGGAAGGAATATTGAACTTATGTGGAATTCCATATTTCGGGCGAAGTACACATATCAATGCATGTTTAAAAGTATTATTAAGATATGTTCATGGGGGAGCACACTGGATCTATCCCCTAATATGGATTGATACTACATTGATTGCATAGATTAAAATATTTCCCAAAGAAGGGGAAGACCCAGGGCTATTGTTCCTCAAGATGGGAGAGTGATCCCTATTCGAAACAATGAAGGATAAATTTTACACATTTAGGGGAAAGAGGGGATTGGATGTTAGAAAAAACAATGATAAGAATGTGAGGTTTGCAACATAGGTAATTTCTTGCAAACTGCTGTGAACATGTTTGAAAGACGAAGTATTGGTTGTCATCATTGTGGCCACATAGAAGTGTATAGCAGGAGTTCAGATGAATTAGGATACCTTTTTGGCTAACATATTTTTACAAGATTGTATGGAGGCCCAAGAGAAGGGATTTTAATTTCATTATCCTTGGTTTCTCATTCTTATCGCATTGGTCAGATGGAAAGAACTCAGGTATTACCAGGACATGTGCAATCTAGGTAGTAACATTCTGGCTGCAAGATATACTAACTTATGTCATTCAAAAATTAAAACAAGACAAACTAACAATAACATCACATATTTTACTTACTGGGAGAGGATCACCTATTCATTTTCGCAACTACCATGCATATTCGAGGAAGCAGTAGAATCATAAAAGGATATTTCCTGATTTAGAGCCAACATGCACCATGTGTACATCCAGGATAAAATGGATCCATCAAGGAAATGGGTACTCACCAATTACAAGTTGGCAACGAATGATGTGAATTCGATGATCAATGACTATGAGGAATATTGGAAGAGTCCACAAAAAAGAAAAAGGCTCTCAGAAGAGGAGGATGATCAAGACAAGAGTCACGAGGACTTGAGTTACAACCAAGGAAAATATCAGATGAATGGCACGGGAGATCTTCCTGGCACATCAACAGTCCCCAAAGGAGGACCCAAAAGGAAGGATAAGGGGGAAGATAAAATAGGAGGGACACACAATAAAGAAATGACATAGAGGAAAACCCCATTTTACATATTAACCAATGATGATATGGACAAAATTGGATACCAAAAATGAGATTCTATAAAAGAGTTATGGGAAGAAGCAACAAATAAGTAGGAAGAACAACATAATAAAGTATAGGACTAGTTAGGAGTACTTAAACAGATTCTGGAAGATGCAAACCTGATGAAAGAGAACATGTCCGGTGAAGAATCATCAACAGGGCCCAAGAGACAAGAAGAAAGTGCACAACCATCCCTGACACCGATGACACTAGGGAACATAACCCTACAAATTCATACGAGCACGTTAGAGTTTCTAGTGGGCGAGTTACATGAACAAATAAATGCGTTGGGCCATCTAAAGATAGTTGTTTCAAGGATGTCCATGCAAAAGTTAAAATACTTGCAAGCAAGAATGGTGTAAGAAATCATAAACATAGTAGAGGAGGAACATAGGGATTTAGAATGAATAAAGGATGAACAAGCCCAATTACAGGATAAGTATGAAAAATCATTGCAACAAGGCTGTAAAGAAAAAAGATGAGGCTGAGGATAGATTTGAGACAAAAGTAAAGGAAAAGGACGAGGTAGAGAGTATGGCGAAGAAGATCCAAGCCACCATCCAAAATTTGTATAAATAAATTCTAGAAGTTCCCCTAGTAGTCAAAGAACTATAAAGGAAAAAGTGCAGACAATCGGTGAAGTCAATAAGGGCTTCTGATCAAAGATAAAATATTTCAAGCAAAGGAGCATGCCAAGATCTCCACCATAGGTGTGTGAAGGTAGAACGAGAAAAACAACCATAGAAAATTCCAACATCAAGAAGATTGAGGGGGTGAAATCATGAAGGTGGGTAACACTTTCGTGACAATCTGATATCCAAAATTTCGAATGATAGTTTTTCGACCGAACTAATATTTTATTTTGGCCAAAAGATACTTTTTTTGGCCGAACTATTTTTTGGCCAAACACTTGAACATCAAAGAGAACGGTACAGTCGCAACGCCCTTGATTTTCGTGTAGAATTTTAGTCGGACAATTTTTTTTCATCTGGCAATATATTTTTAGCCGAAATATATTTCGGCCGAAAAGATATTTCAGCCGAAACAATATTTCTTCGAAACAATCTTTCGACCGAAATATCCTTTCGGTCGAAAGATTCTTTCGACCGAAAAACAATTTATATATTCACCGCACATCGTCACTGTAAAGTTTTTCATCTCTTGGCGATTGTGAGATGGGTGAAAGCGAGTGTGAGTGAGTGAGCTCTCGGCGACCGTGAAGCATGTACATCATGTTGGTAGGCGGTCCTGTGGGTGGTTGGGTAGTCGTGTTGGCAGGTAGTCCTGCGGGCGGATGTAGGTAAGCCTAATCTAATGTTTGAAATTTAAATTTAAATTATGCAGGTTTTAATTATGTGGGCACGCCAATGGCTTGGCCATAGGGTTGGCCCCTTGCGCCCAAGTCACAGTCCCGTGGTCTGTGACTTGGCCATGGCGGGAGAGCCCTATAATCAAGCCATGGGAATTTCAATGGCTTGGCCACAGGGTTGGCCTCCTGCGGCCAAGTCATAGTCCCATGACTGTGACTTCAGGACTATTTAATTTTAATTTTTAAGATCTGTTATGTTAAAGCATAGATTTAATTTTAATTTTTAAGGACTGTTTAATTTTAATTTTAAAGGACTGTTAAAGTGTAGATTAAATTTAATTTTTAAGATCCATTAAGGACTATTTAATTTTAATTTTTAAGATCCATTCTGTTAAAGTGTAGATTTAATTTTATTTTTTAAGGACCATTTAATTTTAATTTTAAAGGATTGTTAAGGTGTATATTTAATTTTAATTTTTAACATCCATTCTGTTGAGGACTGTTTAATTTTTAAAGTGTAGATTTAATTTTATTTTTTAAGATCCATTGTGTTAAGGATTGTTTAATTTTAATTTTTAAGATCCATTATGTTGTTAATTTTAATTTTAAGATACATTATGTTTAAGTGTAGATTTAATTTTAAATTTTAAGGACTCTTTAATTTTAATTTTAAAGGACTATCAAAGTGTAGATTTAATTTTAATTTTTAAGATCCATTTTGTTCTATAATATGAGCCAAAAAAATGTAAATTTAACTCTCATCCATTCTAAACACTTTAAGGACGTGTTCCTAAAGCTACATTCTTCTTCCCAAATATTCATACATATGATTATCATCGTAATATATATCCTTCTAAACACTTATAAATTAAGGACTTATTTCCCAAACTAGATTCTTCTTCCCAAATATTCATACATATGATTATCATTGTAGTATATATCCTTATTTCATATGGATTAATATTGAAAAAAAAATTGAAAACATATCTAGTAAGATTCTTAAAAAATTCTATCAATCATATGATAATACCCTATAGAAATGTTATGATCATAATTCCAAGGGGATAAGTAAATGTGTTCATCAAATACCGTGATGAAGGGAATTAATCTATATAAATATAGTGTGTAGTTTAATGTTGCTTGTTTAAGGGCCAAATCCAATGTTGTTCGCATTTTAGAGAGTCCTGAATGGGAAATCCAACCATTTTCTTTCACATTGTAGCTTTAATGTATCGATATAGTAGGTATCCAAAAACAAATACCTTAGATTCAAAAATTCAATTGTAGAGGTCAATGGAGATGCTCCAAGCTAGTTTTTGATTATGTAAAGAAGAATTAATAAATTAAAATGACAAAATCAAAGGGAATACTCATACAATGTGGAAATTTCTTGAGGGTATTCAATTTTTTCTATAGAATATGTCCCTATAGATGTTAATTAGCTTACAAAGTTTCTTACAATGCCTTGTTTGTCGTTAAATTATATTAAATTTTTCATAAGTTATTTTGTTTTCAATCTTTTTTCACTTGATACCACAAAACATTGATTGTAGGTTTTTAATAATGTGAATCTAGATTATAAAATGTATTTGAAATATTTTGATGATATAAAATATTGGTTGTATGGTTTGAATAATGTAAGTAGATTATAAAGTTTATTCAAAATATTGAGGATATTGAAGGAGTCCTACACATGAAATGATGTCCTTATTAGATGGGATTCTCATATTATAAATAAAATCCATGGGATCCATTACTGAATTGTCTGATGATCTGGGGTTGCTCCTAGATTGAGGAGCAACCCACGAGGAATATGCAGTGTTGCGAAATGGTACATCGAGCTTGATCGCTCATGATATTCTTCTTTTCACGAACTGGCAATGGCCTTCCTTAACCATTTCCAGTTACCTGTGAGATACAATGTTGGCACTGAGATGCTTGCTAATTTCGAACAGAGGACAGCGGACCATATCTCTGATCATATCTGAGAGTGGAGACGTCGAAAGAGTCTAATCAAAGTACCAGTCCCACCAGCATTCCTTCTTGAGTGGTTCCTTAAGTCTTTAGTACCGCAATTATCTAAAGCTCGATGTACCATTTCGCAAGTACCCACGAGGAATATGCAAAGCACATAGATTGAGGGTGAAAATGTTCTAATTTTTAAAGATTTGAAGCACAACATGGACAAATATGTGTTTCATTCTTATTTTCATGCCATATATATGAGTGATGTGGATGTTATTCTTGGATTTCCTTGGATGGAATTAGTGGGTACAATTAATGTTAATGTGAAAAATAAATTTTTGAATATTTGGTAAAAGAAAAATAAAATTACATTGCATGAAATCTCTCTTCTTGATCAAGAAGGGCCCAAAATAAAACCTAATGAATTTATTGCTAGAAAAATAATTGCAGAATATGAGGTTGAATCAAAAGAAGAAGCTACAAAGGGTCATGAAGAAAATCCCAAAGGGAATAAAAAGGAATAAAAATACAAAGAGATAAATTACTCAAAGGAACATCATTTTGAAGAGTCCAAGACAAAAAATCCAAGAGCTAAGGTTGATTTATATTTCCACCCACACCACATGGAGAAACAACCATCATCATGGAAAAGGTGTGATCATCAACATGGCACCAAAAAGGAAACCAACCAAGAGGCACATGGAGGAATAATAATAGTGCATGGAGATATAAGAGTAGCATAGCAAGGAGCAATAAGAATGAAGCTATTGGACCCCATGGATGGATGGATGCTCATGCTTGGTACCAACTGACTACATTTCTTAGCCAGTCATATTGTATGCTTTCTTCCCATGTTTTAAGGACAAAACATGTGAAGGGGGGTGAAATGTAGTATACCTAGGACGGTAATATGGGGTACCCCATGGGAATAATGATAGATATATAAATATGTATTTACAGGTATAGAATCCATTTTTAATAAATAAGTTCTATGTAATAGTGTGAACATAATTCATGTAAGAAGGCTTACTAGAAGATTCCACCTACTAGAATTGTCTTTCTCTAGAATGTTCCTAGGAGATCAATGAATATAAGAAGGTTTACTAGAAGGTTCCACCTACTAGAATTTTCCTTGTAGAGAATGTTCATAGAAGGTATATATTACTATATAAAGAAGTATAAGAAATGTAATGAAACATGGTGAAGTATATTGTAATTGATAATCAAGTTTTGCTTGAGGAGTGTTTCTTTCCATAAGGAATAATATATGACATGTTACCCTAACTCAACAGTTTTCTCTCTAATTTTCATGTTCATTCTTGTGTGTGTATGTTTTCATTTATTGTTGAAGTTAAGGGTTTATCTTCTATATATTATTTTTATATCTGACATACACAACATCAATTCATAAACTATATTATCATTTTTGTCATATTAAATAAGATATGTATGCTAAAGTAATCATATTTTATATGCTCCCCTAGATCAAGTGACTAACTATGCCACTAATATATCCACCACTTGGAAGGAAGAGGTATCAGAACTATCTCTCTAGGAATCATTTAATATTTAAAATGGCTTCGATTCAGTATAGATGATGTTATTTCAACTCATGGGTGTTTAGGTCAAGGTTTTGCAACATCAGTTGAAGGTGGTGGAGATTAGTAGTTTTGTTTCAATGCTTAAATTCCAATGATGGGTTAGTTTCATGGGTTTTCAAGAGACTATAAGGAAATTAATATGTTGGTAACTAGAGATATTATGGATTCCAATAGAGGTGGCTTCCTTAAAGGTAGAATAACCAATCAATAAGTTGTTTTTCCTTAAGATAAAGGGACTAGGCGACCACCATGCGGATTTATATAGTTAGTTAAGGTGTTCTTATCCCTTTCTCTTTTAATTTCTTACAATATTAGCCTACTTTAAACTCTATGTTGTGTCAAATATCCACCCCCAGTGTGATTTATGGTGTATTGGTTTCTAGTTCTTTCTCTTATTCACGTAGCTGAGAAATGGCTTGACTATTGGTCAAATTTTATCCATAATCTTCATTTCCATGTGACAGGGTGAGTTGGGTAACCCTTGGTCCCTCTCTACTTTTTCCATTCTCTATATTATTCCCTAAAAGTTAGTGTCTCCATTTTTCTATGGCTATGAAATAGTTCTCAATGGTGTCTAGTGGTTACATGGGTGGGGTAGTTGGTGGCTCTCTTTATCTAGGTTTATTTTTCCCTCAAAATTTATTTTTGTTGTGCATAATGAAAAACATCATGGCAAAGGATATTCGTAAATGAAGCATCCATGACAAAAGGAAGAGGGGAAATACCAAGCCTCCTCCATCTAAATAGGATAATCCTCAACATCAATAGACAAGGGTAGAGTGGGTTGCCAAATAGGCCAACAAGCTCTTCATCCTTGTACCCCTCCTGATATTCATCAAAATTTCAAGGAAATGGTTGGTTTGGCCTAGTAGAAACACATTTATACTCCCAAGAAACAAATCATAAAATAATTCCAAGCCCAAGTCCCGAAATTGGGATCCTCAACATCTACAAACACAAATATTTTTAGATAAATATATTTCTACTAGATTTCCAAAAGACCCATTTCCTTATCAATGGAAAACAAGGAGGATTGGTAGGCTCAATCTCTAGACTGACTTAGGAGGATAGAAGAAAAATTCATTTTTCTATGTACGACAATCTTTGGGATCAACTTGAAGGTTTCACACTGGGATCTAGTAAAAGAAGGAGAAACAATGGAGGTGGTTGGCACCCTAAACTCTCAAGGGACAAAATCCAACCCTATTATCATAGAAGACAATCCAAAGCAAGAGGTTATGAGAAAAGACAAGGAACTATAAACTTCCTTGTATCCAAGCCCATCCAAACCTCCTCCATATTAATTATGATGTTTCCTAGTCTTCATTCAGGTTCTAAATGTGTGTCTTTATGTTAATTCTATTGTATTTAGATACATTTGATGTCCTATACCTCTTTAGTTATGCCATATGTATATGAATCGATATAAACAAACTCGGGATAATTTTTTATAGTGGTTTGAGGTCTTTTTTTCTCTATGACAGGCCTTAGAAAACCATGACTATAATTCTTTTTGTATGATATTAATATAGAAGTAGACTAGCTTACAAAAAATATCATCTTTTATATGCTTTAATCAATTTTCTCTTTCAATGTACACTTGAAAATGCATAATTGATACAAAGTGTTCCATGTTTCTTCATGCCCTTTAAGAGTTACCTTTCAATAAGTGCAAAAGGTGCCATGCTTGCGCATGCCCTTCAAGCATCCAACTCTCTTGGTGGGATAAATGATGCAACTATTGATACTCTATTAACTCGATCTTTATCTCCCTTATCGAGATACTAATGGTCACTGAGGAATAAAAATGTCACCTTATTACTCACCCCTCAACTAAACATCAAGAATGATTGAATCCATGACTTAACCTCATGGAAACATGCAACATCTAAGTAAAAGAATCACAAAATTTTCAATGAGATTGAGAATTTGTATAACTATCATTTTCAGTAGACAATCAACTCAAAGAATGAATATTTGCACTCATTTTGCAATTTAGAAATATCTATCATCAAGGGTTTTATAGATACTTCTACAATGTGACTGAGAGCTTGATAGGATCTTATGTAATGACAATGGCCCCACATAAAATTCTCCATGCACAAATTATGTTGATCATATTTCCAATTTGTGTGGATAAACCATGTTTACAAGGGACAATCCTCTCCACACCAAATTCTACAATGCAAACAAGGCCAAGCACAAAAATCACAAGCCTAAGAAAAAAACCTCTTGATGCCTTCTAGACTAAAACCTTTGTGCAAGAAATAATCATGCTCAAACCACCACCCTAGAGAATCCAAGTGTAATAGGAATTCCCAACCATGAACTTGCATACCAACAAAGCCACGTCCATTATTAATAACACCACTACCCTCAAACCACTGCTACAAATAGGCCATGGGAGGAATAAAATATAAAGAAGAAAACAAAACCATGGTGTGGGCTGATGAAAAGAGTCGAATGAAAAAGGTGTCAAGAAAGAATAAACCCTCATGCATGAAAACAACCATACAGTTTATAAATAATTCCTCAAACCATTGCTCCAAAGATGCCACGTGTGATAGGAATTCCCAGCAACAAACCCAAGTACCAATAAATCCACCTGCATTAATAACCACACCACCACCCCTGAACCAATACTACAAAAGGGACATAGGAATAAAAATCGAATTAGAACTATAAATTACTATGTGGGAAGAAAAAAAAATCAAAATAGCCAAGGTGTTGTATGAGAAGATTCTTGAATAACTACCCCCTACATGCAATAATCACCCATGTACCTCTAACTTCTGCACCACCAACCAACGTAATGGACATTAATAAATCTCCCTCCCACCACACTTGCCCCCCTAACCCCCCTCAAATTTCCACAATCAATGTCACCCTTGCAATGCTAATTGGAGTGTGGATAAATAAATTGATGAATAAACATGGAAAATAGTACAAATTATTCATGTCTAGATCAAACCATATCCAAAGCCAAAAATCAAAATTGTAGATATTAAAATTAATATAAGTGAACTCTATATGCCCTCTATAAGCATAAAAATATAGAAAAACTTACCTAAGTTAAACTATAAGTAAAAAAATTCAATTAAAAAATAAATAAATACCAAAATTAAACCATAAAAATTAATAACTAACTTCTAGTGTAGACAAATTAATAGACATAACCAACGTGTATTTATTAAGAAAATGTGTAGTGCTAAAAACAAATAGAGGGTGTAAGCTAAAACCCAAACGTTTTGCACCTTTTTCGAGTCCCTGTAGATTCTGGATTCCGACAAGTAGATTCTCCGATCGGCAATAACACTCATCTGACACCTCCACTCATCCAAAATTCATGACCCAAATCATTGTTACCGTGTGTCACCTCTGCCATCCCTCGAAAAATGAGCAATCATTTAATATTTTAAATGGATTTGGTTCAGTATAGATGATGTTATTTCAAATCATGGGTGTTTAGGTCAAGGTTTTGCAATATCACCTGAAGGTGGTGGAGATTAGTAGTTTTGTTTCAATGCTTAAATTCCAATGATGGGTTAGTTTCATGGGCTCTCAAGAGACTATAAGGAAATCAATATGTTGGTCACTAGAGATATTATGGATTCCAATGGAGGTGGCTTCCTTAAAGGTAGAAGCACCAATCAGTTGCTTGTTTTTCCTTAGGATAAAGGGTCTAGGTGACCACCATGTGGGCTTAGATAGTTAGTTAAGGTTTTCTTATCCCTTTCTCTTTTGATTTCTTACAATATTAGGCTACTTTCAACTCTATTTTGTGTCAAATATGCACCCCTGTTGTTCTTTCTAGTGTATTAGTTTCTGGTTCTTTCTCTTATGCCCGTAGCTGAGAAATGGCTTGACTATTGGTCTAATTTTATCCATAATCTTCATTTCCAGGTGAAAGGGTGAGTTGGGTAACCCTTGGTCCCTATCTACTTTGTCCATTCTCTATCTTATTCCCTTAAAGTTAGTGTATCCCTTTTTCTATGGCTATGAAATAGTTCACAATGGTATCTAGTGGTTACATGGGTGGGGTAGTTGGTGGCTCTCTTTCTCTGGGTTTATTTTTCCCTCAAATTCTATTTTTGTTGTGAATAATGGAAAATGATGTGGCTAAGGATGTTCCTAAATGAAGTAGTCATGAAAAAAGGAAGAGGGGAAATACCAATCCTCCTCCCTCTAAATGGGATAATCCTCAACCTCAATAGACATGGGTAGAGAGGGTTTCCAAATAGGCCAGGAAGCTCATCATCCTTTTACCCTCCTAATATTCATCAAAAGTTCAAGGAACTGGTTGGTTTGTCCTAGAGTAGAAACGAATTTAGACTCCCAAGAAACAAATCATAAAATAATTCCAAGCCCAAGTCCCAAAATTGGGATCCAAAAAATCTACTAACACACCTTTTTTTTAGATAAATATATTTCTACTAGATTTCCAGAAAACCCATTTCGTTATTAATGGAAAACAAGGAGGATTGGTAGGACAAATCTCTAGATTGACTTAGGAGGATAGAAGGAAAATTCATTGTTCTATATACAAAAATATTTGGGATCAACTTCAAGGTTTCACATTAGGATCCAGTAAAAGAAGGAGAAACAATGAAGGTGGTTGGTACCCTAAACTTGCAAGGGACAAAATCCAACCCTATTATCATAGAAGACAATACAAATCAAGAGGTGATGAGAAAATACAAGGAACTAGAAACTTCTTGCTATCCAAGCCCATCCAAACCTCCTCCATCTTAATTATGATGTTTCCTAGTCTTCATCGTGTTCTAAAAGTGTGTCTTTATGTTAATTCTATTGTATTTAGCTACATTTGATGTCCTAGACCTCTTTAGTTATGCTAGATGTATATGGATCGATATGAAGAAACTTAAGATAATTTTTTATAGTGGTTTGAGGTCTTTTTTTCTCTATGACGGGCCTTAGAAAACCATGACTATAATTATTTTTGTATGATATTAATATAGAATTAGACTAGCTTGAAAACAAATATCATCTTTTATATGCTTTAATGAATTTTCTCTTTCAATGTACACTTGACAATTCATAACTAATACAAAGTGTTCCATGTTTCTTCATGCCCTTCAAGAGTTACCTTTCAATAAGTGCAAAAGGTTCCATGCTTACGCATGCCCTTCAAGCATCCAACTTTCTTGGGTAGAGAAATGATGCAACTATTGAGACTCTATTAACTTGATCTTTATCTCCCTTATCAAGATACTAATGGTCACTGAGGAATAAAGATTTCACCTTATTACTCACCCCTCAAATAAACCTCAAGAATGATTGAATCCATGACTTAACTTCACAGAAACATGCAACATCTAAGTAAAAGAATCACAAACTTTTCAATGAGATTGATAAGTTGTATAACTATCATTTTCAATAGACAATCAACTCAAGGAGTGAATATTTCCACTCATTTTCCAATTTGGAAATATCTATCATCAAGGGTTTTATAGAGACTTATACCATGTGATTGAGATATTTATAGGATCTTATGTAATGACAATAGCCCCACATCCAAATATCCATGCACAAATTATGTTGATCAGATTTCCAATTTGTATGGTGAAACAGTGTTTACAAGGGACAATCCTCTCCACACCAAATTCTACAATGAAAACAATGCCAAGCACAAGAATCAAAAGCCTAAGAAGAAAAACTCTTGATGCCTTGCAGACTAAAATCTTTGTGCAAGAAAAAATCTTGCTCAAACTGCCACCCTAGATAAGCCAAGTGCATTAGGAATTCCCAACCATGAACTTACATACCAACAAAGACACCTCCATTATTAATAACACCACTACCCTCAAACCACTGCTACAAATAGGCCATGGGAGGAAGAAAAGATAAACAAGAAAAAAAAATGGTGTAGGCCGATGAAAAGAGTCGAATGACAAAGGTGTCAAGCAATAAGAAACCCTCATGCATGCAAACAACCATAGAGTTTATAAATAATTCCTCAAACCATTTCTCCAAAGAAGCCACGTGTGATAGGAATTCCCAACAACAAACCCAAGTACCAATAAATCCACCTCCATTAATAACCACACCACCACCCCTAAACCAGTACTACAAAAGGGACATAGGAAAAAAAATTGAATTAGAACTATAAATTGCTATGTGAGAAGACAAAAAAAGGAAAATGGCAAAGTTGTTGTATGAGAAGATTCTTGAATAACTACCCCCTACATGTAGTAATCACCCATGTACCTCTAACTTATGCACCACCACCCAACGCAATGGACCTTAATCAATCTCCCTCCCACCACACTTTCCCCCCTAACCCCCCTCAAATTTCCACAATCAATGTCATCCTTGCAATGCCAATTGGAGGGTGGATAAATAAATTGATGAATAAACATGGAAAATACCACAAATTATTCATGTCTAGATCAAACCATAGACAAAGAAAAAAATAAAATTTGTATATATGAAAATTAATATAAGTGATCTCTATATGCCCTCTATGAGCATAAAAGTATAGAAAAACTTACATAAGTTAAACTATAAGAAGTTAAAAAAAAAAAAAATACAAAAGCTTACCTAACTTACCTTAGTTAAACTATAAGTAAAACATTTCAGTTAAAAATAAATAAATACCAAAATTAAACCATAAAAATAAATAACTAAATTCTAGTGTAGCCAAATTAATAGACATAACCAACATGTATTTATTAAGAGAATGTGTAGTGCTAAGAAAAAATAGAGGGCGTAAGCTAAAACCCAAACATTTTGAACCTTTTCCAAGTCCCCATAGATTCTTGATTCCGATGACTAGATTGTCTGGTTGGTAGCAACACTAATATGGCACCTCCACTCATCCAAAAGTTGTGACCCAAATCACCGTTATCATGTGTCACCTCTGCCATCCCTCGAAAAATGAGCAATCATTTCATATTTAGAATGTCTTTGGTTCAGTATAGATGATGTTATTTCAACTCATGGGTGTTTAGGTCAAGGTTTTGCAACATCACTTGAAGGTGGTGGAGATTAGTAGTTTTGTTTCAATGCTTAAATTCCAATGATGGGTTAGTTTCATGGGTTCTCAAGAGACTATAAGGAAATCAATATGTTGGTCACTGGAGATATTATGGTTTCCAATGGAGGTGGCTTCCTTAAAGGTATAAGCACCAACAAGTTGGTTGTTTTTCCTTAGGATAAATGTACTAGGCAAGCACCATGCAGGCTCATATAGTTAATTAAGGTGTTCTTATCCCTTTCTCTTTTGATTTCTTACAATATTAGCCTACTTTCAACTCTATGTTGTGTCAAATATGTACCCCTGTTGTGCTTTCTAGTGTATTTGTTTTTGGTTCTTTCTCTTATGCCTGTAGCTGAGAAATGGCTTTACTATTGGTCAAATTTTATCCATAATCTTCATTTCCAGGTGACAGGGTGAGTTCGGTAACCCTTGGTCACTCTCTACTTTGTCCATTCTCTATATTATTCCCTAAAAGTTAGTGTCTTCCTTTTTCTATGTCTATGAAATAGTTCTCAATGGTGTCTAGTGGTTACATCGGTGGGGTAGTTGGTGGCTCTCTTTCCCTGGGTTTATTTTTCCCTCAAATTCTATTTTTGTTGTGCATAATGGAAAATTGTGTGGCTAAGGATATTCCTAAATGAAGCAGTCATGACAAAAGGAAGAGGGAAAAAAGAAAGCCTCCTCCCTCTAAATGGGATAATCCTCAACCTCAATAGACAGGGGTAGAGTGGATTGCCAAATAGGAAAGGAATCTCTTCATCCTTGTACCCCTCCTGATATTCATCAAAAGTTTGAGGAGTTGGTTGGTTTGGCCTAGTAGAAACAAATTTAGACTCCCAAGAAACAAATCATAAAATAATTCCAAGACCAAGTCCCAAAATTGGGATCCTCAACATCTACAAACACAAATATTTTTAGATAAATACATTTCTACTAGATTTCCATAAAACCCATTTCCTTATCAATGGAAAACAAGGAGGATTGGTAGGCCGAATCTCTAGATTGACTTAGGAGGATAGAAGAAAAATTCGTTGTTCTATGTACGACAATATTTGGGATCAACTTCAAGGTTTCACACTGGGATCCAATAAAAGAAGGAGAAACAATGGAGGTGGTTGGTACCCTAAAATCTCAAGGGACAAAATCCAACCCTATTATCATAGAAGACAATCCAAATCAAGAGGTGATGCGAACAGACAAGGAACTAGAAACTTCTTGCTAGCCAAGCCCATCCAAACCTCCTCCATCTTAATTGTGATGTTTCATAGTCTTCATTCGGGTTCTAAATGTGTGTCTTCATGTTAATTATATTGTATTTAGCTACATTTGATTTCCTAGACCTATTTAGTTATGCCAGATGTATATGGATCGATATAAACAAACTTGGGGCAATTTTTTATAGTTTTTTAAAGTTGTTTCTTCTCTATGGCAAGCCTTAGAAAACCATGACTATAATTCTTTTTGTATGATATTAATATAGAGTTATACTAGCTTACAAAAAATATAATCTTTTATATGCTTTAATCAATTTTCTCTTTCAATGTACACTTGAAAATTCATAACCGATACAAAGTGTTCCGTGTTTCTTCATGTCCTTCAAGAGTTACCTTTCAATAAGTGAAAAATGTGTGATGCTTACGCATGCCCTTCAAGAATCCAACTTTCTTGGTGGGAGCAATGATACAACTATTGAGAATCTATTAACTCAATCTGTATCTCCCTTATCGAGATTCTAATGGTCACCAAGGAATAAATATGTCACCTTATTACTCACCCCTCAACTAAACCTCAATAATGATTGAATCCATGGCATAACCTCATGGAAACATGCAACATCTAAGTAAAAGAATCACAAACTTTTCAATGAGATTGAGAAGTTGTATAACCATTATTTTCAATAGACAATCAACTCAAGGAGTGAATATTTGCACTCATTTTGCAATTTATAAATATATATCATCAAGGGTTTTATAGACACTTCTACAATGTGACTAAGAGATTGATAGGATCTTATGTAATGACAATAGCCCCACATCCAAATCTCCATGTACAAATTATGTTGATCCGATTTCCAATTTGTATAGTGAAACCATGCTTACAATGGACAATCATCTCCACACCAAATTCTATAATGCAAACAAGGCCAAGCACAAGAATCACAAGCCTAAGAAGAACACCTCTTGATGCCTTGTAGACTAAAACCTTTGTGCAAGCAAACATCATGCTCAAACCACCACCCTAGAGAAACCAAGTGCAATAGGAATTTCGAACCTTGAAATTGCATACCAACAAATCCACCTCCATTATTAATAACACAACTACCCTCAAACCACTGCTACAAATAGGCCATGGGAGGAATAAAACATAAACAAGAAAAAAAAACCATGTTGTAGGCCAATGAAAAGAGTCGAATGAAAAAGATGTCAAGGAAGAAGAAACCCACATGCATGCAAACAACTGTAGTGTTTATAAATAATTTCTCAAACCATTGCTCAAAAGAAGCCACGTGTGATAGGAATTCCCAACAACAAACACAAGTACCAATAAAGACATGTCCATTAATAACCACACCACCACCCCTCAACTAGTACTACAAAAGGGATATAGGAAAAAAAATTGAATTAGAACTATAAATTGCTATGTGGGAAGACAAAAAAAGGAAAATGAAAAAGGTGTTGTATGAGAAGGTTCTTGAATAACTACCCCCTACATGCAGTAATCACCCATGTACCTCTAACTTCTCCACCACCACTCAATGTAATGGACATTAATCAATCTCCCTCCCATAGCACTTTCCCTCATAACCCCACTCAAATTTCCACAATCAATGTCAACCTTGCAATGCCTATTTGAGGGTGGATAAATAAATTGATGAACAAACATGGAAAATACCAGAAATTATCCATGTCTATATCAAACCATAGCCAAAGCCAAAAATCAAAATTGTATATATGAAAATTAATATAAGTGATCTCTATATCCTCTCTATCAGCATAAAAATATAGAAAAACTTACCTAAGTTAAAATATTGAAAAACTTACCTAACTTACTGTAACACCCATGTTTCCCCCAACTTGTAATTAATCATAAACTAGGATTACCATGCTAAGGCATGTGGACGATGTAAATGTATTATTATTAAATTTCTCATAACTGACTATTGGGGGGTGAAGGCTTGAAGTACAAGCCATGATATCTCTAGAGGAAAGAATCAGTTAATGAAGGAAAGGATTGGTGGTTGAATAATCAACCACCTCCATGAATGGAAACATGGTTTGTCAGCCCGAAGTACCACAGAGACCTACAGACCTGAGCTTCCTTCTAACTGAAGGAACATGATAGGTCGGAAACCTTCCTAAAGAAGGAAGCTAAGATACATACACAGAGACAGTAAATAAGAGGGATGGAAAAAAAGGAGACACTAGATGAGAGCACAAGCTCGAAAGGATATCTGGGAACCAAAAGGAAGTGCAGAGAACATGACGTAAAGGACCCGAACACAAGATTGATGTTGAGGAAGCATCTGATAAACCTCGCAGGGATACTATGATAGAGAGAAGGTATCTAAGAGATGTCATAGTTACCTAGTGATATCATGGCTTGGTATGGGGGTGGCCAGATTGCTAAGGATGAATGCCTATGAGCCTATGGTTGGGTGGAAAGGAACACACCCACAACCAGTTAGTTGGTTGCAACCTGTAATAGATAAGAATTCTAATATCATGTGTAATTTAAGTGGTAACTATGATTTGAAGTTGGATATCCTATGAATGTTGCAGGGATGGATATGTTTGCTTAATGATTTATATTGTATCCCTTTTATTTTTTCTTGATTTTGTATTTAGGAAAGTAAAATTATATGGTTCAGACATGACTTGTATTCGTAAATGCTTGAGCCATGTGGTGGCTTAAGCTAAATAAATGAATTGTGAGTTTGTTGACCTTGGGAACAATTTCACGTGTGCATGTCAACACTCCTAGTCGTTATGAGTTCTTTGGAGGAAGCAATATTTTAAATCTTAGGAGAGATAGTGCACGTATGCAAAGGCTCTCTGTGAGGTGGGAAGAGACCAAGAACCACTTAAGTTTTAGAGTTGATGAATGAGTGCAAGGGGTGAGCGGAAGAATTCTTCCAAGTGTTAAGTTCAAGATAAAGAGCACAAAGGTCTTAATCCTTTCAGACCTAACAAATATCTGGAAGAATAGCGAGAATGAAGTATCGAAAGGGAAGGTTCCTTTGTTTGGAAGACGAATGAACAAGATCTATTCCGGAAGAGCCAAGGTCTGTCATGACCATTGGATACGGGAAAGAGTGCGGGATTTAACCCCTTGAGTCCTTCGGACATCACAAGTTCGGAAAATTGAGTGAATTTGTCATAAGGGAGGTAAAATCCCCGAAGTCCCGAAGATAATATGGTTCTTACATCTAAGAATGCCCGGGAGCCATCCTGACCATTAGATATATGAGGTAGTCAGTCCATCATTGACTGCTTTGGAATAATAGGGGCTTAGTAACACCAAAAATCATGAAGAACGAAGTAGAAAAGTAATGTGGACCGTGGATCTATGGATCCTTCGAGACCCCTATCGACCATTTGATTGAGGGAAGGTGGGAATCATATCAATAGCACGTGGGAATTAACATGTTGAGTGATGGTGTTGCCAAGTGTGGTGCAACAGTGAGACCCTGAGAGGTGTTTGTGAACCGTTGATCTGGGATCTACATGGATAGATCAGGACCATCAGATCTAGGCTATGGTCAGCCTGGCGTTGACCAACTCCCAGAGATTTCATTCGAGGAGTGGTTCAACCTCCAGAAGTCCCAAAGGCCAGAGTAGATCTCAACCGTCCATTATAAAGGACGTGTGGTGATAGATCCTTTAGTCTAGAGCTTGGACACTCTGAAATTTTATAGGTGGGGAGCAGGTGAAATTGCCGAAGTTCCAAAGTGTCGAAGTACATCCTAGCCATTGGTTTCAGGAGACATGTGGCACCAGATCCTTTTCTTCATAGGTTTAGTGCTTCGAAGGAAAAAGAGTTGGAGTGCTCAGAACTCCTGAACACTGAAGTGCCAAATAAGATCATAAATGTTGATCACGAGGGATGTGTGGCACTCGATCTATAACTTAGGGTACGGATTACTTCGAAGGAAAAAGGTGTAGGAATGTTTGAAACTCCCAAATGCCAAAGTCCTGAAGTAAATCAGGTTCATCGAAATCTCGGAGGACACGCGATGTCGGATCATGAACTTCAGAGGTTTTCCACTCTAGAGGATTCGTGTGGTGTTCGTCTTTGCCCATGTTGTCTTGGCGTCTGGTCATAGCCCGCGGTCATATGAAAGTATAGGAAGATGAAAGAATCCGAAGAACTTGGGAGAGGATATCTTCCATCTCTAAGCTCATTTCAGAGAATGGATATCGTGGATGGAAAGCTATGAAAGATAAGAATGGAATAGAGACCCCGAATGAGGGTATTGATTCTCCTAAGAAGAGAAAAAATTTGAGTCCCCACCGTGGGTTTGTTACAAATTGGTATCAGAGCACAAAATAAACACTTGGACTACTTGGACTCATGTACGAGTCGTATGAAAATATTTTTGGAGAACTTTAAGGGGTAACACCCTATCTAAATGCATTCCTAAGAGGCTTAGGAAACCTCTACTGAAGAGAGGAATGAGATCCTTTACTGTTGATAGATGTTTTGGAATATGGCATTGTATGTTGCTAATGTTCACAAATAAAGAAGTTGACTTCACTATGAAATTGTACGTGTTGTTGTACAGTCGTAATATTTGGTTACCAAGGCTAAGATGAGCATGTGGAGAATATTACTGCCAAACATAAATCATCTACATAAGTTCCTTGAGTAGAAGAATGTAGATTTTAAATATAGTTGGGATTTTACCCAATGATATTGAATCATGCTAGTATGTGACAAAGGAAGCCTAACATTTCTTGGGAAATGATAGTTGATCCTACGGGAATGGGATTATGCTGAAGAATACTCATATTTAAACTAAAATAGCAATATGAATGAATGGAGAGGATCCGTAGAAGTAATTATTACTGCTTTAATGAAGGGTTAAACCTAGTATAGGTGTATAACCCCTCACGATCATAGGAATGAGTCTAGTGACCATTCCCTAAAAAGGGAGATCATGCACAACTCTCGAGTTTCAAAGTGGACTGGGAAACAAATTTTGTTTCTGGGTACAAGAATTGTTGCATAGGGTTTTTCTAATAAAGCCAATAAATAGAGTTGTATAATTATAGAATGATCGAGTGAGAAATCACAACAGCCTCCCTTGCTTGGTGGATAGGAAACTAATCCACCAAATTTCTTGTGGGAGAAGGAGAATGACCTCCATCCTTGATTGTGTTGAACAGAAGGAAGAATTCTAGATGTAATGGTCAATAATGATCTTGACCTAAGGATACTCTGGAAGTCTGAGATTCCCATGTGCACGCATTACATGGAAAGTGTGCAAGCAATGAGATTGCATGATGAATGTTTGGTTAGGTTTGAGTGTTTTTATGCTTGAGCGCATGGATTTAATGCATTGTGAATCTTCTTGATATGAATATTGATAGTAATACCAGTTAGGTATGAATGATAATAAATGTGAAAGTGATGGACATATATGATGTAAGGATATATGTATACCAAAGGAACCGTATGACTTCCTTCATGAAAGATATTTATGGCACTAATTGCACTTGCCAAGATTAAGTGAAAACCATGGATGCATGGTTGACTCCATTTTTTCTAAAGAGTCATGAAAGTTTTTTTTTGACTGATATCTTAAGGGGGAATGCACTCCATTTCCTCAAGAAAGATGAGTATAAATAAATAAAATATTAAATGAGCAAGGATGGTCTGTGTCAGGATAAGAGGCAAATGATTATGCCTTGAGGATCACATAAGGATGAGATTGAACAGTCATGAGTTGACTAATTTTAGAATAGATATGTATGTAGGCTGTGAAATATACCCATGGAAGCTACGCACAAACTTTTGATTATGCATATGGTTAAGTACATCATGGATGTAAGTTAACAAAACTAGAACATGTATGGATACACAATTTTGGGTGCATGACAAAGATGCATGTTTATATTCCTTATGGAATATTTGGTAAACAACTAGATCTAACTCAAGGTTGAGGCCATCACATATAGTGATGGATGTGCAATAAGGAAATTGCATGTCGAGGGAGTTCCCTATGGAAGAACTGTTTGAAAATTTTGTCAAGAGGTCAAAGTCACAACCTTAATAAATACTGAGAAACTAAGCAATGAGCTACAAGCTTATATATATATATATATATATATATATATATATATATATATATATCATGGATTACATTTTGAAATCATCATGTAATGAATATAAGACTAATGAATGAATAAATAAGTATGTTTGATTGAATAAGCTTGGTTGAAGCCATGTTAAGAAAAGGTGGTGAGGCCTTTAGAGATAACTCAGCTAGGTTGAAAAGTCCCAGGTGGTGTAGAAAGAATTGGAATAAGGGTAGAGCCCCTAACTCCTTTCTTGTTATGTGTTATGTTTCCTCTGGAATGACAAGGTTGATTTACTAATAAAAGTAAATGTTTTGACACCATAGTGATGATGATTGTATTACTGCAGAAATAATTGAGAACTGTCTATATTTCATTCATGAAAACCTTTGAGGATAATGTGATGAAGTTCTTAAATATAWGTTAGGACATTTTGAAGATGTTTTATGGATTTGAATGTATGATACATGCATTTTAATTGATATTATAACTAATCATGCATGTTGTGTATAGAAAGAAATTGGAAATGTTGAGGAAGATAGTTACCAATGATGGGCAACCTCAAGTAGAGGATGACCATGAGAAGGCTTCGGTCGAAAGATTGTTGACARGACTGTAAGAATCCCCCTAAAGAACTGATGATGAGGTAAAAAAATCAGAAAGAGGGTGCTAGCAGCCAAGAATGGGTATGAAAAGATTGGGTAAGAATCCTTTCTAAAATATTTTATTGTCTAATGTTATGCACAAAATTTTGAAAGGAAGTTGTATGACATGGATACACAGGTAGGGTATGGATTAGGAAGATAACCCTGATCGAATCAATTTAATCGAGAACCTGACAGAGGAGATGAACGCAAGCCATTCATCGAAAGGAAACCGATCTCATTTGTTATATGGACTTCAAGATCCACTGGAGTTAAGGGATCAAATGCCAGTCATTCGATAAGATCAATGAACCGTATTAATTGGAGAGATTGAATTGGCACATAGGTTAATAGCGGAGCATGTGCCTGTAATTTAAATTCAATATAGTTTTGTTTTGATTTTTGGGTCTGATTATAGATCGAACGACCCGTATTCATTGTGTAGGACCCATATTCATTGTGTAGTTCACGGCCCACAATCAACCTACACCATTGATCTCATCAGGGTGGATGATCAATGACCACAATTAAAAGAGTTGGGTGAGCACTTTTCAGATTATAGAGATTGAACTCTCCGATAAAGAGAGAGAACATTGGGGATTCTACAATCACTGTGAACCATTGATCTGTGAACGATCGGTGGGTGGACCTACAAGGAACCCACACGTTAATGTCACATAAGCTCGTATCGTGATTGGGTTCTGTGGTTGGATTTGGAAAATCAAGCGCTCAATCTAAATTCTCAGTCAAATACTTCTATGTCAGAATTGTTATGATTGGGATCATGTGGATAGAATCGATCTAGGGATAAGATCGTCGATCCGCGATCATTGCAGAGATTGGATATTCACACGGGTTAACGTTGAAACCTGTACTTGTAATTTAAATTCAATATAGTGTTGTTTTGAGTTCGGGATCCGATTGTAGATCGGACGTCTTGTATTCATTGCGGAGGTCAGAAGGAGAATTCAATCACGAGCTAGTTGAGGTTCTGCAGTCTGTTGTAGTCGTTAGATCTGGGGAAAAATGGATCTACACCGTCGATTTGAAGACAAGGATTTTAGCCAGGAGTATAGTTCTTGAAAAGAATAAAGTTGAGGTCGCAACTCTCGGTCGCGTGGAAAGAAAATGGAGTTCCTCCGGTCCAGTCAAGGAAGATAGAGTTTAACACTATGCCTTAGACTGTGGTTTTGAGGACTGGTTCTATGGGAATAAAGGTGCTCATAGCTAGAACATTGCATGAAATTTCTTTGAGGAAGTGCATGTTTGCATGAAGGGAGGAAAATGAACCCTCCACTGAGGAAGGAGGACCTTCCAAAATTTTTGAGTACATTATATGGATGTCAAACGAATTCTTAAAGGAATTCATGTGAAACCTGGAGTTTCATGAATGATGATATTATGGCTATGATCGATTTAGAGAAGAAAATACGGTTCTGCTAAAATAATAAATATGGACAAAGAGTCCATATGGTAATAAGTTGGTTGAATTCAAACACACCTTGGCAAGAGTGCCTAACCTAAAAAGTGATAACCTAAAATCGATGCAAGGGTGCATTGGGTATTAATGTGGCCATGAATGTTGGCACATTCATTAAAGGCCAATGGTGTATGAATTTCATTTTGAAAAGTTGATATACTGAACTGATGCATGTGTAAGGAATGGAATTTCATTTTTCTTGTATCATCGAATATAGACAAGTGATTTGGCTATTAGCATGCACAATTTAAGAATTGTTTGTGATGACATTATAAAGGTGCAATGAAAAATATGTGCATGGGAAACTAACAATTTGTTTGGCTGATTGAAGTTGAAAGTGAAAGAAGCAAAGGGGTCTTGGATATGGCAGTGTTTTAAGACCATAAGGAATACCAATTTCCTGCTAAGCCAAACTGTTATGGGAAGGAAAGTCCCATAATTATGAATCTGGTTCCTATGCAGAACAAATATGAAAACAAAATGCAGAATTTGGAAATCTGTGGGTGACAGATTTACAAGAAAATTTGAATTTAAAATTTATGATGATGTCTCATGAATTTTTCCATGCCTGTGATATGGGTGAAAAGAAAATATCTATCCATAAGGGACAGATGAAGGATGTCAAGCTATAAAAGAATGAAAAAATGGCTACTGTAGAGCCATGAGAACCCCGTGGTAAGCCATGATAACCTAGAATATGTTATGTTGAGGTAACACAAATTGGAGGGATGCCTCAGCAGAGAAAGTTTGAGGGATGCCTCAACTGTAAGGCTCGATAAAGTCTCTGGAATTCTTCCTGTGCAAGAAAATCTTGGTAAGGCAAGATGGATCACCCGAGGAACTGTATAGCAGAGAAGGGGATGCTTGAGCATGGGCCTGGAGGGTGAGTGACCACAAGGAAGAGGAGACTCTAATAGTTCTTGTAAACTATTGGGATCATCCACACGATGGATAGTTCTTCCTGTGAGAGAAAACCTTGGCAAGGCAAGATGGATCGCCCAAAGAATTGTATAACAAAGAAGGGGATACTTGAGCCTAGGCCTGGAGGGTGAGTGACCGAAAGGAAGAGGAGACTCTGATAGTTCTTGTAAACTATTGATTAGGATCATGCACACAATGGGTATGTATGGGAAAAATAGTGATCCTGAATAGAAATACAACCATGTGGATGCAAACCCACGAACCGCACAGATAAGTATTATGCTAGATTATGAAGTTTTCCTCTTGAATTTTGAGCAAAAATAAGATGTTTTCGTAAAAAGTTGTGATTAATGTGCTTGTTGTCCAAGAATTTATTGAAGACAGGTGACGAAGGCCAAGAGTATAGAAAGGACCTGACCATGAAAGATGATCAAAATTTCTGAAGCAGCTGGATGAGGAATTCATAACATGTGTTATTGAGAAGAACATAGAGGATGGTGTTCCTTTTTAAGGGGGAGGGGATTGTAACACCCCTGTTTCCCCCAGCTTGTAATTAATCATAAAATAGGATTACCATGCTAAAGCATGTGGGCGATGTAAATGTTTTATTGTTAAATTTCCCATAACTGATTGTTGGGGGGTAAAGCCTTGAAGTACAAGTCATGATATATCTAGAGGAAATAATTAGTTAATGAAGGAAAGGACTGGTGATTGAATAATAAACCAACCCCATGAATGGAAACATGGGTTGTCAACCTGAAGTACCACCGAGACCTACAAACCCAAGCTTCCTTATGACAAAAGGAATAGGGTAGGTCGAAAACCTTCCTAAAGAAGGAAGGTAAGATACATACATAGAGACGGTAAGGAAGAGGGACAGAAAAATAGGAGACATCGGACGAGAGCACAAGATCAAAAGGAGATGTGTGAACCAAAAGGAAGTGCAGAGAACACGACGTGAAGGACCTGAATGTGAGCTTGATGTTGAGGAATCCTTTGATAAACCTCGCAAGGATACTGTGACAGAGAGAAGGTCTCTGATAGACGACATAGTTCCCTAGTGATATCATGGCTTGGAACAAGGGTGGCCAAAGTGATAAGGATGAATCCCTCTGAGCCTATGATTGGGTGGAAAGGAACACACCCACAGTCAGTTAGTTGGCTGCAACCTGTAATAGATAAGTATTCTCATATCCTATGTAATTTAAGTGGTAACTGTAAATTAAAGTTGGATATCCTATGAATGTTGCAGGGATGGATATGTTTGCTTAATGATTTATACTGTATCCCTTTTATTTTTTCTTGATTGTGTATTTAGGCAAGTAAAAAATTATATGGTTCGGAAATGACTTGTATTCATAAATGCTTGAGCCCTGTGGGGGCTTAAGATAAAGCGACGAACTATGAGTTAGTCGACCTTGGGTATAGTTTCATGTGTGCATGTCAACACTCCTAGTCGTTCTAAGTCCTTTCGAGGAATGAGTATGTTAAATCTTAGGAGAGATAGTGCATGTATGCACAGGCTCTCTACAAGGCGATCAGAGACTGAGAACCTCTTAAGTTATAGAGCTGATGAATGAGTGCAAGGGGTGCATGGAAGAATTCTATTAAGTGTTAAGCTCAATAAAAAGAGTGCATAGCTCTTAAGCCTTTCAGAGCTAACAAATCTTAGGAATAAAAGCGAGATTGAAGTATCGAAAGGGAAGGTTCCTTTGTTTATAAGACAAACGAAGGATATTTGTTCGGGAAGAGACAAGCTCTATCGTGACCGTTGGATACAGGAAAAAGTGCAGGAGTTAACCCCTTGACTCCTTAGAACTTCGCGAGTTCAATGAATTGAGTGAGTTCGTCGTAAGGGAGGTAAAATCCACGAAGTCTCGAAGTTAATCTGGGCCTTCAATCTAAGAATTCCCGGGAGCCATCTCGACTGTCAGATCTATGAGGTAGTCAGTTTGACGTTGACTTCTTTGGGAGAATAGAGGGTTAGTAATGCCAAAACTCCCAAAGAATGAAGTAGCGAAGTAATGTGGACCATGGATATATGGATCCTTCAGGACCCCTCTCGACCGTTCGATCGAGGTAAGGTGGGAATCATATCTAGAGCACGTGGGAATGCACATGTCGACTGATGGTGATGCCAAGTGTGGTGCAACAGTGAGACCTTGAGAGGGTTTTGTGAACCGTCGATCTAGAGTCTACATGGATAGATCAGGATCATCAGATCTAGGCCATGGTCAGCCAGGTGCTGATCAACTTCAGAAGATTTCAGTTGAAGAGTGAGTCAACCTCCCGAAGTCTCGAAGGCTGGAGTAGATCTTGATCATCCATTGTAAAGGATGCATGGTGATAGATCCCTTAGTCTGGAGCCTAGACACTCTGAAATTTTATAGGTGTGGAGTAGGTGAAATCGCCAAAGTCTTGAAGTGCCGAAGTCCATCCTAGTCATTGGCACTAGGAGACATGCGGTACCAGATCCTTCACTTCATAGGTTTAGTACTTCAAGGGAAAAAGAGTTGGAGTTCTCAGAAATCCTGAACATCGAAGTCCCGAAGAAGATCATAACCGTCGATCACGAGGGATGCATGGTGCTCGATCTCTAACTCCATGTATGGATTACTTCGGAGGAAAAAGGTTTAGGAATGTTTGAAACTCCTAAGTGTTAAGCTCAAGAAAAAGAGCGCATAGCTCTTAATCCTTTCAGAGCTAACAAATCTTAGGAATAAAAGCGAGATTGAAGTATCGAAAGGGAAGGTTCCTTTGTTTAGAAGACAAACGAAGGATATTTGTTCGGGAAGAGACAAGCTCTATCGTGACCATTGGATACAGGAAAAAGTGCAGGAGTTAACCCCTTGACTCCTTAGGACTTCGCGAGTTCAATGAATTGAGTGAGTTCGTCGTAAGGGAGGTAAAATCCATGAAGTCCCAAAGTTAATCTGGGCCTTTGATCTAAGAATGCCCAGGAGCCATCCCGACTGTCAGATCTATGAGGTAGTCAGTTTGACGTTGACTTCTTTGGGAGAATAGAGGGTTAGTAACGCCAAAACTCCCAAAGAACGAAGTAGCGAAGTAATGTGGACAATGGATATATGGATCCTTCGGGACCCCTCTCGACCATTCGATCGAGGTAAGGTGGGAATCATATCGAGAGCACGTGGGAATGCACGTGTCGAGTGATGGTGCTACCAAGTGTGGTGCAACAGTGAGATCTTGAGAGGATTTTGTGAACCATCGATCTGGAGTCTACATGGATAGATCAGGATCATCAGATCTAGGCCATGGTCGGCCAGGCGCTGATCAACTCCAGGAGATTTCAGTTGAGGAGTGAGTCAACCTCCCGAAGTCTCGAAGGCTGGAGTAGATCTTGATCATACATTATAAAGGATGCATGGTGATAGATCCCTTAGTCTGGAGCCTAGACACTCTGAAATTTTATAGGTGGGGAGCAGGTGAAATCGCCAAAGTCTTGAAGTGTTGAAGTCCATCCTAGTCATTGGCACTAGGAGACATGTGGTACCAGATCCTTCACTTCAGAGGTTTAGTACTTCAAGGGAAAAAGAGTTGGAGTTCTCAGAAATCCTGAACGTCGAAGTCCCGAAGAAGATCATAACCGTCGATCACGAGGGACGCATGGCGCTCGATCTCTAACTCCAGGTATGGATTACTTCGGAGGAAAAAGGTTTAGGAATGTTTGAAACTCCTAAATTCCGAAGTCTCAAAGTAAATCAGGGTCATCGAAATCTCTAAGGACACACGATGTCAGATCGTGAACTTCAAAGGTTTTCCACTCTGGAGGATTCATGTGGTGGTCGTCTCGGCGACTATTGTCTTGGCGTCTGGTCATAGCCCACGGTCATATGAAAGTATAGGAGGATGAAAGAACCCAAAGAACTTGGGAGAGGATATCTACTAGCTATGAGCTCGTTTGAGAGCATGGAGATCATGGTTGGAAAGATATGAAAGAGAATAATGGAATAGAGACCCCGAATGAGAGTATTGATGTTGGATTACTGAGAGGGGGGGTGAATCAGTAATAACGTAATTATAATCCTTTTTCTTCAAATGTTATATCAATGTAGAATTATTATCCAATAATAAGCAGTAATAAATAAAAAATCACACACATGCACAGTACACCAGTGTTTTACGTGGAAACCCAAATCGGGAGAAAACCACGGAATGCTTTTTCTTATATGTCTTGAAGAATTACATTCATTGGAAGCACCAACTTCCTTTGTTTTCCAGCTACAACTGGAAGGAGGCTCCAACCTCCTAGTTTCTAAGGCTACAACCTAAGGGAAGCTCCAACTCCCCAAATCTCTGGCTACAGCCAGAAGGAGGCTACAACCCCTAATGTTCTCCAGCTACAACCGGAAGGTGGCTACAACCACCTGTCCTTGCCCCGTCCTGCCACCCTGAAGTAGAAGTAGAATGATGGAACCAATGTCACACTATCACTGTGAGATATACCAC
>ML778579.1:263939-282530 GCA_009831015.1 Picea engelmannii
CACTGAATACCCAGAAAGTCTCAGCGAGGAGGTTGTTTGAGCGAACAAAGAGCCGGGGAAGCCTTTTATTCTCCATCTGTGGGAGAAAGAAGAGAAAATCCCCTTAGGGGCCTGAGTGATTATATAAGCTCAGAAGGAAACAATGCTTCTACCCGCATTAGCGGAACTCAAGGTTGAGGAGTTCGCGCAAGAGAAAGGAAGCAAGGGTTGAGACCTTTGAAAGGTTTAAATTCTTCCAAGTCTGGGAAGAATATACAGGAAAGCTCAGGACAGCTTAGGAGCCGTCAGGTCGACAGAGAAAGAAGATCTGGACCGTTGGTTTTGCACGTCCAGGAGGGGTCTGCATAAGGGAGGAGACCGACAGTCGTCAGATCTCATACGGGAACTCCGTAAGCCATTGGATCAGGAGGAGATGCTCAGAGACTAGCCTCTGAAGCAAGAGCTCAAGAGGACAGATCTGAACCGTCGAATCTAGACCGAGATCGCCGATAGCCATCGGATCGACGGAAGTTGCACAGGGTTTAAGACCCATTTGAGCCTTCGGGGTATCGGCCTTTGGGGATTGACAAGGCAAGGGCCCAACCCCTTTGAAATCGTGACCAGCGATTCCCGAGATCAATCTGAGCCGTTGATCGGAGAAGGGACACATGGCGTAGGATCCCTTTGGAGTCGGGGTTCGGCATTCGGCGTTCCCAGAGGTAAGAGGTTTATACTCTTCGAAATCGCGACCGGTGATTTCCTGAGTCAACTGGAGCCGTCGATCTCTAGGAGGACACGTGGAGCAAGATCCTGAGGAGTCGGGATTCAGGGTTTGGCAGGGTCTGTGACCTTTTGCATCAGGAGGCATGAAATCTCGATAGAACGAGAGGGAGACAGGTGTCAAGGCGTTAGGCCTCACCAGGTGGTGTTGACAGGTGGCATCGGAGAATCGAAGTTCAGGGTTTTGTGGTGCGAGAGATTTGCGATCAGTAAAACCGCGATCTCGCGATCCCCAATCGTACGAGCGAGGGAAGTGACGTGGCATGTGGGGCCAGGACCGTTAGTGGAGGACAAGTGGAAGCACATCGGAGTTCGGGGATCGGGGTTTTACATTATATGTGAATTTTGTTCGCGTGAACCGCGAACTCCCGAGTCGCGATATCCCGACATCCGAAAGGGTTGACCGTTGACCATCGGGGTTTGGGCTTTTGAATTGCTTGTGGTTGTGCTCGCAGAGCCCGTGAGACCGCGAAGTCCGAATTCCCGATATCCGAAGGGAAAAAAGCAGAAGGAACCTACTGTGGGTGGTGGACTCCCGAGAGGAGAGGAAGAGTACTTTGACTCTTCGGTCTCGTGGCAGAAGAAGATCCTGGTGGGAGCAGCTACTCGCTGAGGGGCAGGTTGCGTCACTATGTCACCAATACACAAAACAACAAAGAAATGATTACTTAGAAGAGATAAATAAGGATCTTGTACCTTGTATCCAAACATTTGATGAGGATCCTCACTCTCAAACTTTCACTTGCTCCAAGATTTTGTCTCTACTAGCCTACAAGAGAAACCAAGTAGATACTGCAGCAAGATAACTATCAAATAAAATTATAAATACAATATGTGAATATGGATATGTAAAGAAAATTCAACATATAAGAATTAGTTAAACATAATTGTACATAGATTGGAGAGAAATATAACTCTTTTATTAATTAACATGAATAGATTCAAGTTACAACCTCATTCAAACTGATGGCACTACCTTGAAACCAACCGCCTGAGTTCCTCCACTGAACTTCTTCAAGAATGAACTCAGAAATGGAGTACTTCCTCACAGGATCCAGAAGGGATAGGAAAACAAAGAATGATCATATGTGAGAGATAAATAGATATTGGAAAGTAAATTTCCAGATCAAGGGATATTATGAGAAGAGATTTAGGAAATAAGGAAGCTTGCAAACTCACAACATGTTCTTGCACCAAGTTTGTCTCTCCTCATATACACCCCCATAGGTGTTTATATACCATCATAAATAGGTTGATATGGTTGGATTCCATTTTGTATGGTTAATTGGAGGTTTAGGACTGGGAAAACTCGTAAACCCCACCCAAAAGTTTGATTTATTTTTTTTTCACAAAATTGGGGATGTACACGATTTTCACACTAGTAAATAAAGTATGTACATGAGTTTCACATGGATGAATAGCATACATCAAACAAGGATATTGTTTTTAAGATCATTTTGATGAAGGAGTGTGGGATTAAGGTTTGCAAGTTGAGGAATGGACTAGGCCATCTCACAAATGCAATCAGGGGTGGAAATTTGTGTTATAATAGTTATTCAATGAGGGGGTTTGGGGTTTATGATTCAACCATGGTTAATATGGTTAAAAATGATTAGTGGGTAAGGAGGTTAGTACATTAAGTGACTATAGTCAGTGGGTCAATGTGGTCGATATGACCAATAATAGTGAATAAAGTTGATATAGACAAGATGGTCAACCATGGTCAATATGGGTAAGGATCACCAACCATGATTAATGATAGTACACCATAGGTGGGTTAAAATGTCAGTGGGTGGAAGAAACGGTTAGTGTCCCATTTGTGTTATTTTACTCTTGTTGAATAATAATCAAACATTAGTTAAATTTGAATTACAAATGAAGATCATAGCTCCTTTGTTGGTCAAAGTTCCTTCATCAAAGTTCCCATCAATCAGATTTCCTGACTAACAAAGGAACTCTGACCTCAGGTCATAGTTCCAGAGGTCAAAGTTATAGAGGTAATAGCTCATGGGGTCATAGTTCTAGAGGTCATATTTCTAGAGGTCAAAGTTACACACGTCATATTTCTTGGGGTCAAAGTATCACAGGTCATAGCTCCTGAGGTCATAGTTCTAGAAGTCATAGTTCCACAAGTCACAGTTCTAGAGATCATAGTTCCACAATTCATAGTTCCATAGGTCAAAGTTCGACATGTAATAGTTCTAGAGGTCATAGTTCATGGGGTCATAGTTCAAGACATCATAGGTCCACGGGTCATAGTTCCACAATTCATAGTTCCACAAGTCAAAGTTCCTGGGGTCAAAGTTACTGAGGCCATAAGTCCCAAGGTTAAATTCCCCAAGGTCATAGTTCAAAATTTCAAATTTCCATAAGTCATAGGTCGATGTGTCAGAGTTCTTGGGGTCACAGTTCTAGAGGCCATAATTCCACAGGTCATAGTTTCAGAGCTCAAATTTCCAAAGGGCATAGTTCCTGAGGTCATAATTCCATAGGTCATAGTTCATGGGGTCATTGTTCCAATGGTAATATTTCCATGGGTCATAGTTTCTAGGGTCACAGTTCTAGAGGTAATAGTTCCAGAGTTCAAAGTTCCAGAGGTCATAGTGGTTGGGGTCATAGTTCCAGAGATCATAGTTCTAGAGGCCATTCCATAGGCCATAGTTCCAGAGGTCAATGTTGTAGAGAGCGTAGTTCCAGGGGTCATAGTTCATGGGGTCATAGTTCCATAGGTCATAGTTCCTGAGGTCATAGTTCCACAGGTCATAGTCCCTGAGGTCATAGTTCCTCATGTCATAGTTCCTCAGGTCACAGTTACCAAGGTTAAAGTTACCAAGGTCACAGTTCCAAAGGTCAATTTTCTTTAATTCATGGTTCTAGAGGTCAAATTCCCACATGTCATAGTTCCTAGGCTCATAGTTCCATAGGTTGAAGTTCCAGAGGTCATATTTCCATGGGTCATAGTTCCACAAGTGATAGTTTTAGAGGTCATAGTTCTAAAGGTCATAGTTCCACAGGTCATAGTTCCACAAATCATAGTTCCTGGGGTCATATTTCCAAAGTTCAAAGTTCTAGAGGGCGTAGTTCCAGGAGTGATAGTTCCACAGGTCATAGTTCCTGGGATCATAGTTCCAAAGGTAAAAGTTTTAGATGGTGTAGTTCTAGGAGTGATAGTTCCACATGTCATGGTTCCTAGGGTAATAGTTCCACATGTCATAATTATAGAGTTCATAGTTCCATAGGTCATACTTCTAGAGGTCATAGTTCCAGAGGTCATAGTTCATGGGGTCATTCCACAAGCCATAGTTGCATAGTTAAAATTTCTAAAGGGTGTAGCTCCAGAGGTCATAGTTTCATGGGTCATAGTTCATGGGGTCACAATTTCAAAGGTTATAGTTCCCAGGGCCATAGTTCCAGAGGTTGTAGTTCCATAGTTCAAAGTTGGATAGGGCATAGTTCTAGAGGTAATAGTTCTAAAGGTGACAATTCTTGGGGTCATAGTTATGTAGGTCAAAGATACAGATGGTGTATTTCATGGTGTCATAGTTCCACGGTTGATAGTTCCATAGGTCATAGTTCCTGAGGTGGAAGTACAATAATGTAAAGCTACTTTTCTATATTATATTATTTATGGAACTATAACGTATGGAACTATGACTTATGGAATTATGACTTCTGGAACTATGACCTATGGAACTATGACCCTAGGAACTATGACCTCTGGAAATATGACCTATGGAACTATCACCCTAGGAAATATGACCTAAGAAACATATATGATTTTAGAGGCTAAATATCGCAAATGGGATAATTTTCCATGGTTTTTCCCAAAAAAAGATTTGCCAATTTACATTTTTTCTAAAAATGATTTGCCCAAATTCCATAGARTAAAATTATTTTATCTTATAAATCGCCAAAACATTATAGAAATTATATAAAATCCTTATAAAATTGAATATTTTTACAAACTATCGCTAAACATTTTACATTTTGAATATTAAGGAATAGTAAGATTAGCCCATGTTTCTACATTTTAATATAAATTTACATCCTTAAAATCATCCCTGCTAAGGAACTATGACTTCTAGAACTACGTCATCTCTAAATTTGACCTCTGGAACAACTAATTGTGGAAATATGACCCAAAGACCTATGATATGTATAACTATGACCCCAAGAACTATCACTTGTGGAACTATGACCTATGTAACTATGCCCTCTAGAACTTTGATCTCTGGAACTATGACCTATGGAATGACCTCTAGAACTATGACCTTTAGGACTATGACCCCAGGAACTATGAACCATGAAACTATTAATTCTAGAACTATAACCCCAATAAATATGAACCATGAAACTATGACCTCTGGAACTACACCCTTTCGAACTTTGAACTCTAAAACTATGTCTTGAGGAATGACGCCAAGAACTATGACCTTTTGAACTATGACCCAAAGAACTATGAGCTATGTAACAATGACCTGTGGATCTATCACCTGTGGAATTATGGCCCCAATAACTATGTGTTGTGGGTGGGAAATCCCTCCTACGGACTAGCACTAAGGGTTTTATCATGCATGCAGAAATGACCTAAAGATTCTTACTTTTTACCATCATCCCATGCCTAAACCCCCATTACTCATATATAAATACAAGGCTCAAGAGATTAAGTTGATGTACCTTATTTTCCATGTTTGATATCGATCCCTTTTTGTACTTGGTCGTTCTTTGGCTGCAACTCTCCTCCCAATGTTGACCTGCATTCACAAAAGACAAACAAACAACTCCGCATGCATTTGATCTATGAACTAATGGGTTAGAGATTTAATCAATGGAGCAATCAATATCCAAATAATGACAATCTCATATGGCAGGATAGGAAAATCAATTATTTTATTAACTTCAGAGTGATACCTTACAATGATAAAGTTAGCTACTACTCTTTGATCTTGGTCCTGGACTCTTCTTTCACTGTCTTCCAACTGCTTTTCTCTATACTTCTCTTTGCACAAGGATGGCTAAAGGTTGGGACAAAGGGAATGCTCAATTGGGTATAGTTTCTTTACTATGATTTTCCTCCTTTCAAATGGGACCCCTACCCCTTATTTTACAGGTTAGAAGGAGCTAGGTATTTGGTCGAATGACTGGCCATGCATGGCCGAAAGGTTTAGTTAACTTACCCAAATTTGTGTGTTCCATCAGTAACTTTCCTTTTTTTGTGTTTTTGTAGGCACACGCGGTCTGTCTTGGGTCATATAGCGTGTACACGCATGCAGTAATGGAGCAGGGCGCATGGGGCTTTATAAAAGGGGTTTTTAGGAAGATTTGTTCAATAGTGTTTTGGCAAAGAAGGAATCTGAGATGGCCTGAGGCCAGGTAAGAATGTCTGGTGAAAATTAGGGTTATAATGGATGCCCCCTAATGCGTGAGGTTAGAAGAGCATCTAATGGCCAAAATAAATTAAAAAGCTTCACCAATGCTCCAAACAAGAGAGACCAGGGACCAGAAATCGGGAGGTGTCGTCTGTAAAATAATAATTGTCTCACCGAGGCGGGCATACCCATGCTCAGGATGAAATAAAATCATGGCTACCAATAAAATACACTGTAGATCCATGTCATATAACTATATAAAGTGTAGCCGCGAGTAATACACAGCAGATCTACATCTTGAAATCAAAAAGATATACATGTAGAGTATCCATCTTCTAGAAGTTGACAAGGCCTGATGGTTGGAGATGAGGTCTTCAGAGCTCGAGCAACAAATTCAAAATCTTCAAAACTTGGGTAGGAGTGTAATATGAGTGTACGAATTCACTACCCAGAGGTCTTTGACGGCTCGTCGTTCATGGACTAGAGAATCTTGATGATCAGACTGAAGGCTTCATTGATTTCGAACAAAGACTTGATTGGAATTTGAGGATGGTCTGGCATGAGGGCAAGAGACAAACTACAGAGGGGCTGACTCAGGCTTGGTAAAAACTTCCCTTGGACAATAGCATGACAAATGATGAGACTCGGGAAACATGGCATTAACATAAGTTCACGAGGCAGGAGGCAATGAAAACTCTCCATATATTTCAAAGAGTAACCAAATGGAGGAGGACACAACTCAATGTAGTGAGAACAACTTCCTAAGGTCATATTAAAACCCAGGTCTTGACGAACAAATGGAAGGATGTGCTTTTTCCAAGGGTGACTCATTGTGTTGCCAATAAAAAGAAAATACTTTTCCCTTCCTCTTTTTGGGGTATATTTGATTTTTTTTGTCTCTTTTCAATAATTTTGGACGTCTTGAAAAAGAATAAAAGAATGTTACATTACAAAGGAGGGATGAGTGTCGCAAACATACGAGTTCAAGGCGCAAGTACAAGACTGGTGTTCAAAGTAAGGACACTCAGGAAAAATCCCTCCTGAGGCCAAAGGTGTCAAGAAGCAGAGGCAAAGTGCTACAGGGCTTGCGTATAAGGCATGCTTCAGATGGTTCAGTTGAGAGAAACATGGAGCTGGCATTAGACCAAAGACACAGGTATGCAAATGCGGTTAACAAAACACACAATGGTAGCGTCCTTCAATGTAAGTTTAACGAGCCCAGAGAAGGCAAGCTCAGTGGTTTTTCATATTTAGAGAGTCTGAAAAACGTAAAAGGAGACTCCAATGGGGTGCCTTTTTTGAAGGTAGTCTAGTCGGTTCAAAAAAGGGGTAAAATAGTACCGACAAGACGTCTATTCAAAACCATTTTAACAAGTGTGATAAAGACAATATCACTCAACCATTTTTTCATTTTTAAGGAATCTAAAAAAATATTAACTATGGACTCCGTCAGGAATGTTCTTCTGGACCATTTTAATAAGTGTGAAAGAATAAGGTCACTCGACGATATTTTCAATTTTAGAGAGTCTGAAAAGAGCTTAACTATGGACTCTGTGGGGGTTCCTTTTTCATACATTTAGCCCCTCAGGCCCAAAAAAGGGGTAAAATTATACCTGAGGGTACTCTTCTAGGGATGCGAAGCCTCTAGAGTATACCTTTGTTCATACAGTTGACCGTCTAGACCGAAAAAGGGGTAAACCACCGTAGGATAGACGTGACTTCAAATTTCAGTTTAACGAGTGTGAAAGGCCACAAGATCGCTCGATAATATTTTCATGTTTAGAGGGTCTGAAGGGATTAAAATAAGACCCATTGGGGGCTACGACTCATGTATGAAATTGGTTCAGGTAGAGCGTGCCACTAGGCCCAGACCAAGAGTCTCTTTGATAGTCAACTTGGGAAGTCTCCCAAAAGGGAATAAAACACAAACCACGATGTAATTCCTCCCACGGTATAGAAACAATAGTCATGGCTTCAAGGATAGCCTCATCTGAAGGAAATTCAAAATCCATGAAATCACGCAAACGAGGTTCGACAGTCCCAAAGGCTGAAGTAAAATGACCATATTGCATATGACGATGGAGGTTATGGCCAGGACTAGCAGAGTCTATCAGCAAAGAATCACAAGCATGAGGGCTTGAGGATCTACAAACAACAATATCAGACTCAGAAGGATACTCAATCTCACTTGGACCAAGAGAGGGAAGCAAGGGCTCCCATGCCCCCATTGGATAAACCAATGGATCAATTGTTGATTCCAAGTCTTGAGAAGGGAAACATGATTGCAGAGGTTCCTGCTCAGAAGCAATTGAACACCAAGGATAAGATGCCACATAATTAAACTGTGGTGGGGTGGAGTCTGCACGAACACTAGGAACATATAAAGGGGCATCCTGAAGTAACGTTGAATTAGGATGGTGATTATCAAATGCAAGCTGGTCAATAGTGACAATGCTTCCATTGTGGGGGAAATGCATCACCCAGAAGAGCATAGATACCACAGCGTTCATAGCATATACATAATCACGCCCGAGAAGCATATTGAAATATAACGGGCCTTGCACCACTATAACATCGACATGGACAATCTTCCCACCTAACGAGATAGTAAACTGAGGAAACCCCCAAATATTCACTAGGACATCTGTCAAAAGCCAACAACTCATGTGAAGCAGACCCAAGCTTGGGAGAACCCAAGACTTTCCAAACCAAGGAGGATAAAATACTTGCAGAGGCTCCTTCATCCACAATACATCGATAAATGTTTGTTGAATTAACTTCAACCCTTATTTGAAAGGGTGAGGAGGAAGGAAGACGAGGCTCAACAAGGTCATTCCAATCAAAGGAAACCATCCTAGGGCTTGGAGGGGGTGTTCTCGAAGCGAGAAAAATGCCCCCTTGTTCTAAAAATACTGAACCAAAAATGCTAAAAACATAGTCAGTAGACACATCGCTCCCCAAAAGAAGAGTGGGATCATCTGATGAATACATCAGCATGACCACTTTCGCAACCAATGGCTGAATAGGCTGTGAGACTACATGGTCTAAAGGCACCTCACCCCCAAAAATAGGAGTGTGATCAGCCGATGACTGCATTGACATGACCACTTTTGTAACCAATGGCTGAATAGGTTGTGAGACTACACGGTCTAAAGGAACCTCACCACCCAAAAGAGTAGTGGGATCAACCGATGACTGCATCGGCATGACCAATTTCTCAACCAATGGTTGAATAGGCTTAGATACTACAATGTCTAAAGGCACCTCACCCCCCAAACGAGGAGTGGGATCAGCTAATGAATGCATTGGCATGACCACTTTCTCAACCAATGATTGAATAGGCTGAGAGACTACAAGGTATAAAGGCACCTCACCCCCCAAATGAGGAGTGGGATCAACCAATGATTGCATTGACATGACCACTTGCTCAACCAATGGATGAATAGGTTGAGAGACTACAAGGTCTAAAGGCACCTCACCCCTCAAAAAAGGAGTGGGATCAGCCAATGACTGCATCGGCATGACCACTTGCTCAACCAATGGCTGAATATACTGTGAGGAAACCTCAGAAGACTCATAATTAGAAGATCTTGCAGACAGGGACCACAATCTTTGTACCTATGGAATGGCGGGGCATAAATGAGTAAGGTGATCTCCCTTTCAAAGATTACAAGGGAACTTAGGCTTAAGTCCTATCCATCTAGGTTTCTCAATAGAATCGATGCCCCTAGCATGACTAGCAGTGGCTGGTTGCACCTCTCCAACATGACTTGCAGAGGTTAGTGATGGGTCGATAACATGACTTGCAGAGGCTACAAACCTATTACCAGTATGACTAGTAGTGAATGGACTTTTTCCCCCAGCATGACTTGCATAGGGTGGGTGTGTGCCCCCAGCATAACTTGCAGAGGCTGGGTGATGGTCTTCAACATGACTTGCAGAGGTTGTCGACCTATCTCCAACATGACTCACATAGGTTGGTGATTTCTTCTTCCTATTCTTCCTCTTTCTATTTTGTTTAGACTTTCGGTTACTACTAACTATACTTTCACCAGAGGCGGGAGAAGGAGGAGGAGAAGACTTTGCTGACGAAGAAACATCAACAGGGTTCCCATGACATAAAGTGCTTAGTTGAGAAGCGTCAAGAGAATTTGGGACATTTGGAATGGTACCCAACCAAACTGATAATCCCACATTCAACCCAGAAATGTACAAAGTGGCCATCAAAGGGACACCAACGTTTTCGAAGAAAGGAAAAGCACAAGAAACCCCTTGATAAGGGGTTTCTTGGTTGGTATCATCGGGAAATTTAGCCATGAATATATTATGCATAGGTTCTCCCTTTGCAGGATCGTTCAAGTCCGTAAAAGTCTCACACACTGACTCTGAAGAACCAGTGTTATCAAAACAACGCCTATAAAGAGGCGGCTCCACATTTCTAAGTGGAACATTGAAAAGTCCTCTCAACTAGCAGAGTGGGTGGTCTACCACCCTAGGTTAGAGACCCAAAGCCACAACTGACTAACTCACTATGGAAAACTAGGGAGTACAAATCACACACTAAAATTTCCTAAAGGCAAATCAAGCAAACGACTAACTAATTGGAAGAACAATTACACCAACCAACACTAGAGAAACTTACTGGTGCAAGTGAAAATTGAATACGGAAGCACCCTCCAGGCATACTCTGCAAAAGTGTGGCCCGATGTCTGCCCTAGGTACTATGGTATACCCCCGCGGTCACCTGTGTAAGTCCCTAAAATAAAGGCAACTAGGTTGCCAACTCATGAACAATCACCAGGCGGATACAAACGACAATCAGGTGGACCACAATGAGAAGGGTATCAATCCTGAAACCTATCAAGGGTATCAAAATCAAGTGTTCTGGAAGATGAATGAGGACCTCGAATGGATTCGAGACCCATGAAGCTCTGTGGAAAATGCGATCAACGGAATCCTAAGACAAGTCCTTTATATGTGTTCCCCACTACACTTGGTCCGGCTTTGGAGGGGTTATCTCTGCTACTTTTCAGCACGTGACCTCATGTTTATCCCCTATGCTAGAGGGGCTCCTGGATAACTTTCATGATACTGGACTTGGACACTCCCTAACTCAGATTCCAATGTTTGATTTAATGGCCTTGAAGAGTTTCCTTTCCAACCTAATTCAAGGCCCTAACCCTAAACTAGTTGGTTGACCCTACAAACATAAAAAGTCTAATGAATTTTAGATTAAGCATTATTTTTTATGGCTTGTGTTAAGTCAAAGGTTATGAAAGTGAAACTAGTGATGTTTGAAAGACGAAAAACAAATAGACAGAAAGCTGGAAACAAAATAACTTCTTCTTGAAAACAACTTTTCAAACTAAAAAAAATAATTCTAAGATCTTTAAATAGCAAACTCAAAGCAGGATTTCACTCGACTACGAACTACTTATGATCTAATTAAACCGTCAAGAACTTATGAAAGAAAAGACTTTTCTTGGTTACTAATGCAAACCAACACTATTTAACCAAACAAATAAATAAAAGATTTTTTTTTTATTTGAATGCTCACAAAGAAAAAAAGAAAAATATCAACAAATAAAGACCAAGAAAACTTGTGGCCTAAGTGCAGGTCGCAAAGAGTCACTTTAAAAATAACACACAAGCAAATTAAAATTGGACTCTCACACTTGTCTAAAAACCCTATGAAAAGAAAATTTTGAGGAAAACTTCTTAATGAAAAAAAAAAAAAGTTATTGTTGTGATCAAACCTAAGTTACTGACTTCTATGACAGAGACCCAAAAACCTGAGAGGTATAACTCTTGTCAAAGGAAAGGATGTTTGCCTTACCTTAAACAATAATTTTCTGCACGGGAACGTTGATGACAGTTCAACAGCAAGCATATGCACACAAGCTGTGTAAAGTCAGGGCCTGTGTACATGCGTGCATGCCTTATACAGTCCGCGTGTATCTTTGAAACTCTAGGACAAATGAAAGGCCAATCAATCAAGCCCAGGCAGAGACTACTAGTACTGAGAACTAGGATCTCTTGAAGACTCAGACACTTACTTTAACAGAAGAAACAAAAGAAAACAATTCAAGGAAAACTTCATAGAAAAAACCAATCTGAGGTGAAACCTAAGCTATAGACTGCAAACAACAAAGACTAGAAAGAGTTCCAGAAAACCCCTGAGAAGGATTATTTCTGACAGGGGAGAGGATGATTGCCTCTCTAAAAGAAATTTTCTAGAATCATACACACGACTAACACTTCCTCACCTAGCATGTACACATGGGTTGTGGTAAGGTTGGGTGCGGGTACATGCGTTCATACCTTATACAGGCCACGTGTACCTTTGTGGGTCTTAAAAAATGCAATCAAGCAAAGAAATAGAGATAACTGGTATGGAAGACCAAAAACTCTGTAAGCTCAAACTTTTGCAGAAACTTTAAAAACAAGGAATGAAACCAGTTCTTAAAAATACCCAAGAAAAAACATTCCCAAAAACCCTAGAGATCCCCAGTATGGTCACCAATTTTGTTGTGGGTGGGAAATCCCTCCTACGGATTAGCACTAAGGGTTTTATCATGCATGCAGAAATGACCTAAAGATTCTTACTTTTTACCATCATCCCATGCCTAAACCCCCATTACTCATATATAAGTACAAGGCTCAAGAGATTAAGTTGACATACCTTATTTTTCATGTTTGATGTCGATCCCTTTTTGTGCTTGGTTGTTCTTTGACTGCAACTCTCCTCCCAATGCTGACCTGCATTCAAAAAACACAAACAAAGAACTCCGCATGCATTGGATCTATGAACTAATGGGTTAGAGATTTAATCAATGGATCAATCAATATCCAAATAATAACAATCTCATATGGTGGTACGGGAAAAGCAATTCTTGTATTAACTTCACAATGATACCTTACAATGATAAAGTCAGCCACTGCTCCTCGATCCTGGTCCCAGGCTATTCTTTCAATGTATTCCAACTGCTTTTCTCTATACTTCTCTTTTCACAAGGATGGCTAAAGGTTGGGACAAAGGGAATGCTCAATCGGGTATAGTTTCTTTACTATGATTTTCCTCCTTTCAAATGGGACCCCTACCCCTTCTTTTATATGTCAGAATGAGCTAGGTATTTGGTTGAATGACTGGCCATGCATGGCTGAAAGGTTTAGTTAACCTACCCAAAGTTGTCTGTTCCATCAACAACTTTCCTTTTTTCGTGATTTTGTAGGTACATGCGGGTTGTCCTGGGTCAGCTAGCATGTACACGCATGGAGTAATGGAGTAGGGCACGTGGGGATTTATAAAAGGGGTTTTTAAGAAGAGTTGTTCAGTAGTGTTTTGGCAAAGAAGGAATCCGAGATGGCTTGAGGCCAGGTAAGCATGTCTGGTGCAAATTAGGGTTATAACACTATGGCATGTCAAACTATGACCCCTGGAACTACACCCTATGGAACTTTGACCTTTGGAACTATGACCCTAGGAACTATGACTCATGGAAATATGAGCTCTGGAACTTTGAACTCTGGAAATTAGACCTATGGATATTTGGCCTATGGAAATATTGTTGGGTATGTGTTATCACTACTACATATGACCAAATTTGCCACAGTTTTTCATTTCTATTTCCACACATATCTGTCTCACTTTCCACGAGAGCAAAGACTATTTTTCATCATTATTTTTTCGTCGCTCTATCCACGAACTAGGTATTCATGGAAACAACGACAAAATTATCCCTCCACGTGTCATCACCATCAAGATAGATTTACCTTATAAAGTGTAGAAATAGCAAAGTAACTTTTTTGCAATAGGGATGAAAAATTGTGCCAAAGTAAAAAACTTACCAACAAATTACAACCCAGATGTCATACGTGCGACACAAAACTGTGGAAAGTTGTGACACAAAAGTGTGGAAAAAGCGACGAACACGTTTGGCAGAGACAAAATTTACGATGTAGATGCTATCTGTGCAACGCAAATCCATGGCAAAGTGCGACAAAATTTTGTCGCTATTGCCACGCTTGTTAAAAAAAAATCATAACCTTGCGACGAACTATCGTCGATATTGCCACACTTCCTTTAAGTTTTTAAAAACAAAATCTACATGAGATATGGTATACCATATTACAATGTAATATGGTATACCATATTACATTGTAATATGGTATACCATATTACATTGTAATATGGTATACCATATTGAGAAGATGGATGTTGGGATTCATGATCTGTGATTGACCCATAGCCTTGTGGTTGATTCATTCCCTTACCAAAAAAATGAAGGTTACTCACACTCATATGAATGAAAGAAATCAAAGTTGTTCCCACGAAAAAAGTTCTAACACTTTGAAAGAATGGTAGATCAAAACAATGGAGCACTTGTTTAAACGAAGACACTTACACCTATTCAAGTAAAGGTAACTCACCCTATTCAAATGAAGGTACATGATACCATATAAATGAAGAGAAATGGAAATGTTTAACTCGAAGGGTAGTTCACACCAAATCGAGTTAGTGTGATCACAATGTTTTGAAACGAAGGGTGATCACACTACTCTAGGTGATAGTTTATCACACCACCCTAAATGAAGGATCATTGTACTTGTTGAAGTCAGGGTACTCACATTAATGCCAACGAATGGTAACACATACCACTATAAATGAGTAGGAATCACACATGATGAAGGGGAGATAGAAAATATTTGACTTGGATTAATGCAATTTGGTGGGAAATATAATAGCTAGTAGTATATGTTATACTCGTAATTTCCACCCTACATGCCAGAAGGGAATCCAACAAAAGATGAAAGTAAAAATACATTTCTTTCTCAAGATTTAGGACATTTTTTTAGGGTCTTCACGTGGAATATAGGAGAAAATATGCGATGATAGTCGTTGGTCATTTATAATGCAACAAGTGATGATCCCTACAACCTTCTAGATTTGCAAAGTTATGAAGAGGTAAGTGAGGGATTAGTTGTATCTTTGTGGCATGGGGCTAGAAAATCACAACATTTGAGTTTCCAGTGGGTTCCAGAAGATCTAGAAGATCTCCCAAGCCTCTTCCAAGGATATATATAAAGAAGGAAAGTCTTGAGAAAGAGGGGGAAGAATATTTTGCAGAGTTATGATGTCCAATTATAGAGGTGCTTCTCCAGTCACAATGAACACAATCAAATTTCCTAGTCAGATTGAGAAGATGAGGAGGAATTATGAGAAAGGAGAAAAGAGAAATGATTTCACATCCAAGGTATTATGTTTGATTTGTTTCCTACATGTTAATGAATAGATCATTGGTTTCCCCCAAATGTGTTTCTATTTTATTTGTAAATGCTTAGATCTGGTCTCGTGTTAAATAGATCAGGATAGATATACTGAATTGGGTTTTTATAAAATTAGGAGAGAAAGTAGATAAATAGTTGTTTGTCTTCTCGTTTGTAGGAAGTAGATTATAGGAGCTGGAGCTGGATCCCAGGAGGTGCATCAACCAAATATGTGAGGAAATCATTGGTCATAAGGTATTCTTACTATTCTTCTTGGTTAAAAGAAAAATAATTTGTTGGAATCTAGGGAAACCATTATAAGTCTATCCCAATTATATGTCTAGGATCAATAGGTAGGTCCTAGGGAGATATAAGTTACCATACCAATGATATTTCTTTAATAACATTCTAGTTATATTAAATGTTGGGAATGTAGAAGGCCAAATGACTTGGCATTAAAAGAGTCTCCAAGGAGAATTAGAAGATACATAATCTAGCATATAAATTTCCAAACAATGGATTCAACCATGGGAGTGGATGGGGACATAATTAGAATTGTGGGAATAGGGCTCTATGGAATTAAGTGGATCATCTCCCACCATGATTTTATAATTATTATGGAGTGGGGTATTTTGAAAGGAATTACTTATATCCTCACCATCCTTGATGTGGGTACTACCAAAAGACAAAACATAATACACATGATTGTAGAAACATAGTTACTATGAATGAAAGAAATAGAAAACCTTCCATAATTTGGCCACTAAGCTAATGCATGCTTCTACTAGTATATATAGTGGGAGCTGAAGTCAAAGAATTTTTGAAAAGTTTTGTATAGATAATAGACAATGATAAATCCACAACAAAGTTAAGGGAGTTCCTTGGGCCAATGTTTGAGTCACCAATAGAGGCACAAGATAGGCCCTTAAACCATGTTCAGTATATATCACTTTGGTATATATCCTTGAATGATATCACTTTGGTATATATCCTTGAATGATCTAGAACCGGTAGATCTAGTACAACATGTCTCACTTTCAACATATCTTAGTATATCTTGATCATCACTCGAGGAAGATAGATCTAACATATACCTATCTGGTAGTACCTACACTTGTTAAAACAAGAAGATAAGTTATTGTACCAATATACATTTGTGGTACCAACACAGTTGCATATAGTTGCATTATAGTTGCATATAGTTGCATAAGTTGCATTGTTGCATAAAGTTGCATATAGTTGCATAAAGTTGCATATTGTCACTAAAAAATATAATAAGTTGCATTGTTGCATATAGTTGCATAGTTGCATATTTGCATATAGTTGCATACGAAATTGTTGCAATATAGTTGAATATAGTTGCATAAGTTGCATTGTTGCATAAAGTTGCATATAGTTGGATAAGTTGCATATTTGCATATATTTGCATAGTTGCATAAATTTGCATATAGTCACTAAAAAACATGATAAGTTGCATTGTTGCATATAGTTGCCTAGTTGCATATAGTTGCATACAAAATTTTTGCAATATAGTTGCATATAGTTGCAATATAGTTGCATAAGTTGCATTGTTGCATAAAGCTGCATATATTTGCATATAGTTTCATAGTTGCATGTAGTTGGATAAGTTTCATATTGGCATATAGTTGCATATAGTTGCATAGTTGCATATAGTTTCATAAGTTGCATAGGTTGCATATAGTTGCATATAGTTGCAACATAGTTGCATAAAGTTGCATATAGTTTCATAAGTTGCATACAAAATTGTTGCAATATAGTTTGATATAGTTGCAATATAGTTCCATAAGTTGCATTGTTGCATAAAGTTGCATATAGTTGCATATAGTTGGATAAGTTGCATATTTGCATATAGTTGCATATAGTTGCAACATAGTTGCATAAAGTTGCATATAGGTGTATATAGTTTCATAAGTTGCATAATTTGCATTTTTTCATTCTCATATGTCTAGGGAGTATGAGAATTAATTGACACAAATATGAACACTGCCAAATTCCATTAAGTGAATTCATGTAGAGATTAAAGATCCACTAGTGTTTAATGACACAACTAATGCCACAAAGTTTATGGAACACATAACTTAACACATCATGTTTGAATAGAGAGTATAAACATTGGATATCACTTTGGTATATATCCTTGAATGATTGTGGGAATTTCATTATGAACTTTGGACTCATGAGAAGATATAGTAGGACTAGGAACCTACTAGACATAAGGTTTGTGTTGAGCCATGTTCCCATCCACTGATCTTGATAAGGACAAGATATTGATATGATCCGAAATAAGTTGAAATTCCAAGTCATAGGGACTATGAGGGGATATATATATATATAAGAGTTGTGTAACTTAGTGGAATGTATAGGGATATATGGGCTCGGACCTTAGACCTTCTCGGTAGAACAGATCAAAGCTATTATTATCAAAATAATTTGAACTATTCCAAGAACCCAACATGCATTTTATCGCATTGGGCTCTTTCCATGTCCATGTGGATTCCACTGCCATTGCATTTGGAACATGTTGGCATAACTAGGGGGACACATGCTACACCACCCCAGGTAATTTTCTAGAAAAAAAATTTAATTACACAACCATGAAAGGCAAAGGCTTGGTGATGGCATATATGCTACAAAATTTCAAGTATTATCTTCTAGACCAGTCCTTCAAGTTGTCCATTGATAATTTAGTGGTCAAGTATTTGGTTAACAATACAATGTTGGAAGGTTAATTCTATCAATGTTTGCTACTATTTTAGAAGTTTGATTTTGAAGTGGTGGTTAAACCAGGTACAAATGTGGGACCTAATCACCTCTCAAAAATCCACAATTGGAACAATGTTGGGATAGCTCATAAAGTGTTGAATGTATATATATTTTGCATGCAAGTTGTAGTTCTTGAATTCTTCACTAATATTTCCAACTTCCAATATAAATCTACATGCACTAGACGAATATGGTGATAGTAAAGATTGATAGCTCATAATTAAGGATACAAATTATTAGTTAATCATACAGTACTTGCACACATTAGAAATGGATGGGATTCTTGACTACTATGTGTTGGATCATGAATGATAGGTGGTGCTCTAGGAATCCCATAATGGACATAGAAACATACATTATAGTGAGAAGACACAACTATCACAACATACATTACAATGAGACATGTTGGATG
>ML778579.1:330417-343772 GCA_009831015.1 Picea engelmannii
ACCCTGGAGATCCCAAATTTATAGTAGACCACGAACCAAAATTAATATCCATATTTTGACATAAATTTAGATTCAAAGAGGGGGGAGTAACAAAAGACTTACCCATATCATTTATGCCTTTGTTAGGGATTTGAAAACGATCTAGTGCTAGGGTCTTTGTAGTGAGACTTGATCCTACAACAACTTGTTCATCAAAACCCTTTGCACAAACCAATTTCAAACCCCCTTTGACATATTTCACATGTACTCTTTCTTCCTATGGGTGCACGACATTCCCTTTTTTCTGAAGAAGAAGCCACCCAACTTCGCTTGTCTCCAAAAACCTCATTACTAACATCCTTTGACAATGAATTCTTTCGAACCCAATCTTCCTTCTTGAAAGAGAGGCTGCAAGAATCAACCAAATGACCATATTCCTCACATAACAAATATCTAAATGAAAGAATCACATAATCAAGTGGTTGTTCCAGAGAAATTTCTCCATTTTTTAGAGTCATGCTCTTTGTGAAGCCTTCATGTGGATATATACTAACTAAAATCCTAGCAATTCCCATTGAACCTAAATATTTAAAGGAGATTTTTCATTATAAAATACCCATATTGCAATCCTTATCACATTCAAAACATGCGGTGACCAAAAATCCAAGAGAATCCGTGATAACTTAAACCAAACAATGGTATTAACCACCTTATGCATTCTCACACTGAAAAAAGGTGTCCATATTTTCAATGATAATAGCATATGCCCCCATTTCCAAAAAGTTGCAAATATTTTCTCCACTTCAACAACTTCCTTCAAATATATATCCATTAACCCTCTCAAAAGTAGATAAAATATTGATAAATAACCTAATATAGTATCTCAATTAACCTTGATCAAGTCTTTTAGGTTTTTTGAACATAATTAATGACTATGAAAAAAACCAACTATCACTTTCTTTGACATATTTACATCGTCATTAACCTTAATCTCATTCCCAATAAACCAATTAACAAGTGAAACATTTTTCTTGATACATTTGCAATACTTACGTCAAAAATCTCTTCAAATGTAGAGCTTTCACTAACCCTTTCCCTCCATAGTGAAAATGGCTCTCCAAACACTTACCACCAACTTTTTAAATTTGCTTAAAAATTAAATTTTATGTATCTTTTATGAATTATTTTATTTTTAAATTAATTTTTTAATTCAAAATTTACTTGTTTATTTATTTTTTCTAATTAAAATATATAAATTTAAATATTATATAGTAAAATGAAAAAAATGAAAAATATTAAAAATAATTTTTAAATTATATTTTATAAAATCTATTTTATTATAATAATAATAATATAAAATATAATTAGAAAATACATTTATATTTATAATGTTTTTAAACAATGTAAATAAACATATTGTTATAGATTGTCAGAACTATTCAACCTATAATAATACTTTTGTACCTKATGTATGCTTATATTTTTATAGATTGCCAAAACTATTCAACCTACAATAATACTTTTATATCTAATRTATAAAAAAAATATTGTTATAGATTATCAAAACTATTCAACTTATAATAATATTTTTGTACATAATGTTTAATGTATAAAATAGAAAATAATAACAAAACTTAAAAAAAAAAAAATCAAACAATATCAACAATATGTTTACATTAGYTTTACCATATGCAAACACAAAATAATAGTGAAACTTAAAAAACAATAATCAAACAATATCAACAATATGTTTACATTAATCAAACAATATCAACAATATGTTTACATTAGCTTTACCATATATGAGACTCAAAGAAAAAACACACATGAATTAATGCAAGGCTAGTAAATTATGGCATATACTTCTACTTTTACCAATTTCTAATTGCATAAAGAATTTGGCCACAAGGTTACTTTTACAAGTTACAAAGACTACCTATATGCAGAGGAATAATAACCATCTTAAAAAAGGAATACATGTACATATATTTAACCATGAGGCAATTAGGCCTACAAATCAGAGAGTGAATGAATATAGAAAGATAAAATCAAACATATTACACATGTAACAAAACATATTACACACGTAACAATAGAGAGATGGGGTTCTACATTTAACCAAGAGACATCTCAAATGTTTCTAGTCATTCAGAAAGCCAAATAATTGAGAAACCTCCAAGTGAATGTAACATCAAGGATATGTTTTTCCACAACTCAATAATCTTCACCTTGACAACAATTTCCTCACACTTTTCCTAATGAATCAAGCATCACCTTCTTGCAATCTAGAAGAAGCCAAACACTAGAACATTTTCTCTAACAATACCGGTTTCCTGAACATGTCTGCACAATTTGATCCATTATGGATCACTCCATCTCTATTGAATCAACATAATAAAAAGCTGAATCATTGTAGAAATGGTAGGTGATGCTTGTGCCTCTAAAATACCGAAGCACCCATTTCACTGCTTTACCTAGATTTTTCATGTATCCACTAACAACACTAAGTGCATGTGAAATATCTGACCATTCCATCGCAATCATCAACCTTCCTACTAGCGTACAATACATGAAACATATAACCTTTTTCTTCTTCATTACTTAGGACATAAACCTAAAGAAAACTTAAAATGGAAAGCCCAAGGGATAATTACTAGTTTCACAATATTCATACCGAATTTTCTAAGTATCTTCTCCACATACTTTTGTTGTGATAACCAAAGCTTACGGTTTCACATTATTCATACCGAATTTTCTAAGTATTTTCTTCACATACTTTTGTTGTGATAACCAAAGCTTACCATCTTTCCTATTTGTGTATTTCCATGCGCAAGATTTGTTTTAGCTGCTCCTAGATCCTTCATATCAAACTTCCTAACCAATTGATTCAACTTGTTGATCGTAACCATGTTTGTGCTTGCTACAAGCAAAACATATAACACCAAGATAATGAATATACCATAAACACAATGGTTATACTCACTTATTGTAAAATTTGTCTTACCATGAAGGAATGAAACATCTTGTACCATTTCATGGGTACCTTTAGACCATACAATGATTCTCTTAGTTTTCAAAGAAATCTCCCTTTGTGATCCTGAAAAACTCATAATTGTTCCATGTACATACCTTTGCTAATGATGATTTGTGGGTAGTATGATCCCATAATATGCACCCTTAACTCCATCACCATAACCAACAAAGGTGCACTTCCTTATTGAATCCGAACAAGCCAACCAACTGAACCTTCACCTCTCACCTCCAAGCTAATTTCAATGCTTCATTACATGGAATACATGGGCTATAAAAAAACCACTAGATACTAGAAATATGTGCCCGAAAACCATGAATATTGACTTAAATCCTCTCATGACCAAAACTAGCTAAAATTCCTAAAAAACAAAATATCTAAGAATATTGTATGCTCCCCTATCACCTAAATAATCTAGACTTTATAAATGACATTTTAAACATAGAGTACGCATTCCTAACCAAGTCTTACAGTTATATTCCCATTTAAAAAAGTAACTCTACTATAAACTTCCCTTTGATGTTAGCCTCTTCATAACCATACCCTGAAACAACGCCAAAGCCGCTTATGTAGTCACAGTCTGAACCATATTCCCTTCCCTCGCGTTAAACCGAAAATCGACTTGGACAATGTGTTTGCTGAACCCCGATGTGTAGCTCCAATGGTCGGGCAGACATTCAGAAACAAATACATGTAATCCACATCATCGCTTATCTAGTGTTCTTATTGTTCATAACCTCGAAAAACCCTTTGGCTTCCCTTCACCATCATTGCCCAACTCACCTTTATCTTTCCCTTCTCTTCCTCACGTAGCTACGTTGGAAGGTACGTGTCAAGTGCTAAAAGTAAGGTTATGTTAGTTGTGCCCATTTGAACCATTGTGTAGAACAAATATCACAACTATGTAAGGTTGATTGTCTCTTTCCCTTCTAAAAATGTAAGAGATGCGTAATCAACCAATTTACGACCATGTTGAGCATAATAGTGATGATACAATGCTCATCACACCAACACCCATCCCTCCCCAGGAACATCCATTCACAACGCCCTTGTTGAGTTCCTAACAAATTAAACAACTTGTCTGAACAAGCAGGCCATTACCCCCAACTGCAGTGTTGTCATCTTGAGCTGCTACTACTATTCGAAATAAAAAGCAATGCCTTGCCCCCTCCATCCACGGTGAACAGAGAGAAGTCAAGGAGAGAGGGCCCAACCCCAGGCCGAGCGTTGCCCGGGATGTATTTGGCTCCTGCTCCATCTTTTCTATGATGAACTTGGATCTCTCTACCTCTTTCAATCGAATGCACATAAAAAATGAGAATGCCTGCCATTTGCAATCAACCCTGAGTTCAACCCTCACGGCCACTACGGAAAGACTCCATCTCCGTGTGTCTCGACTGCTAGGGTTTCCATTGCGCGTAGGTTTCCACCAAACTGCATCCTTCGTTCCTTAATTTCATCTTTACGACAAACCAGACAAACCAAGGTTCCCATAGAACACCACAACCTCGGCTCTGATACCAATTGTTTGGAATCGGGCTTGCAAACCAGAGAGTGAATGAACAAAGAAAGATGAAACTAAACACATTACACATGCAATAATAGAGAAATGGGGGCAATGGTATTCTTTATTGCTCATTCAATGAAGAAATAATTTACAAATCCCAAAAATCTATTCATGAGCTTCTACATTTAAACAAGGAAGATCTCAAGGGTTTCCAAGAATCCAAAAAACCAAAAACTTGAAAAGCCTCTAAACTAGGTAACAACATGAGTATGTGTTATCACAATTCATAAACACTTTTATAAATAAAAATTTAATTAAAATTCTAGACTAACATTGCATTTCAAAATAAAAAATAAAATGCCATAAACTTAAACAACTTGGAAACTCTTCGATTCACAAGACAAAAAGTATTTAAAAAAACAAATATAACTTTTTATGTATATTGCATGGAAACATGTAGGACATTTAGTTTTATTTTCTATTTAATCCTCATTAACACTCTATATCACATTTCTAAGTTTTTCAACATAAGTATTTTGAACAAAGTTATTATTGTATTGGAGAGCTAACTTTCTATTTATCTTCATACATCAAAGATATCAAATTTAAATATAAAAGTTTCCAAAACCCAAATGTACTATGAATCTAATTGCTATTACAAGAAATGTACTGTGAATCTAATTGCTATTATAAGTTACCATGACACCAAAATACAAACTATCATATAATTCACAAACAAAATCTTATTTTTATATCAAAGGAAATTTTAATTCAATATTAAAAAAAATTGTTTAATTGTTATGGGAAGATACTTATAGGATATAGTGGGAAAAAAAGGAAATAAACAAATTATTTAATGTTATTTATCAAAAAATCTTAAGTTGAAAGTGACATTAAGTAATAAAAGAATAACAAAAAAGTGTTTCAAGTGACTTAAGTGATTATTAAATCAAAACTTAGGGAAAAGTCACTTATTGATAAAGTGAACAAGAAAATAGATGCGGAGGGATATAAAAGGAGAAAAGTCGACTCAGTTACTCATTATGCAAATTATGAATTGGAAATTAGAACCTAGAGAGGAGTCAGACAACGTTCTTCTTGTTTTGTGGATTTCTAGATGAAACCACCACCATTGACAAAGTTCGGTGTTGACAGACCCACCCAAGTCTGTTGGAAGGACCACACATGTTCTTCATTGAGCTACAGGTTCAAGTTATAGTAGCAAAGAGATCCAACACAAGTCAGTGCGTAGTTATTGCAGTTGCAACGTGATGTTTTGGGGTGGATTTATCAGCAGTTAGGGGTCGCTAAGCCAAATTAGACAAGGAGATAAAAGTCCCTTCCGACCCATTTGAGAGGAGGATAAGGATCTCCTAGTGAGATAGATATCATGATTTTATGATGGGTAAAACACACAAGGCGTTCCAGTTCATCAATTTACAATGCACAAGGGTTCATAAATCCATTTGGGGTTCCAACAGTGCAGCAGAGAGACAATGTCCCATCTCTGAGGTAGGGGGAGTGTGATAGGGAGAAGGGAGACCCATCTCAAACATATCTCATCCCATTCTGACAAGTATTGACACCATGGATAAATTTCTAGTCTCCTGTAGCAGTTTTGCAATACATTTTTTGTTGCATGTACCACTTCCTTTCATGCATGTAGTGGATCTACCTTGCAGATCTCAGATCCATCAATCTATCTTCGTTATCAGTATTTATTAGTATCTTTTTTTGTATTCCAGTTAAGATTGACATCTATAAAGATCTAGCTGAATATATTTGTTTAAGCTTTCACATATTGTCATATATTGTCTGTTATTTTGCTTAATAAAATTGTTGAGTTCGTTATGGTTCCAAATCTATTTGCATGCACTGTATAAAACTATTAAACAAAACAAAACACATCCATAAACATTTTGAAACTCATCCAAAAACCCCAGCGCATTAGATATGAAGTCATAACCCCAAAGTTAGCAGTTGATATCCCAATCCGAGGATCTGGGCATAATACATTGGTATTAGAGCCTTCTTCCTCCTAGCCTGTGAATAAGATCTTTACTCATGAACCCATGATTATAGGAATATGTGTAGAATACCCAGAGGGAAGAGGTCACATAAGGGATGCATACATTCAATACTGTAGGGGTCACAGTAGAGACATAAGGGAGAGAAACATGAGAGACTACATTCCCTTTCATATCTAGTCAGATGTTGAGCGAGAGACAAAGGAAATAGACAAAGATAATATCAGTTAGGGGATAGAGGCCAAAATAGAAGGTGAGATGGGTGACATACATGATATTCCATAGGGTAAAGGAAAATGCCCAGAGGCCCCTTACCATAATACCCAAGCTATGTTGAATGATCTTTCCAGAGGAAAACAAGACATGATGAACACCATAACAAAGATGGATATCAATACACAACTGATCTAGAAAAGTGTGGGCACGATTGGTGCAAACATAGTAGGTGGAGCAAGTGGTTCCATGGGATACTAGAGAGGTGGAACTAGTTGATCTAGTGGGAATCCAATAGGGTCGAGTGGACACCAGCCACCCACTCACACCTATATCTCAGTGGGGAAAATTTCTAGGCCGCTCTTTCCACAATTCCAGGGGTAACAACAGATTGGACATATAGGACAGGGGAAGTTAGGTCACAGAGATCCATTGGCAAAGTACAAGAGAGACTACTTGTCACTGGGGCTAGATTCCCACGCCGACATTAGCTCAATGGACTATTTTTTGATCAAATATTGAAACAGGTCGAGGGTGGCAGAAAGGGCTAACATGCAGTTGCAAAACGCGGATTTTATCAAGAAAGTGGGGAGATTGACCATTCCTTCTTTTGACGGTTCTGCTAAATGTTCAACTCAGGCATGGGTGAAAAATCTTGACACATACTTCAAGTTTAATCAAATGACAGAGTTAGAGGCGATAAGATTTGCTACATTACACTTGGAGGAGGAATCCCCTTTGTGGTGGTATCACGGATTAGTGAGTTTCGGTCATAATCGCATCAAATCCTACCTAGAGGTCACTAAGAGATTGATGGACATGTTTGATCGTAGAGATCCAGAACTGCACTTCAGATATTTGACATAGATACTAAAGACAAGATCAACTGATTCCTTCATTACAAAATTCCAGATAAAGGGCCTAGTCATGACTGATATTTCTAAGCATAGATTAGTGATGCTCTTTACTGAGGGGTTGACTGAACCATTGAGAGGTTGGGTGAAATACTTCAAACCTTGCACCCTTCATGACACCATTATGCGCACCAGAGATATGGGATAATTAGTGAAGAAAAAAAAACCCTTTTCAAAACCCTTTGTTCCACACAAATACAAGGATCAAAGACCCCTCAAAAGGATTGGAAAGGAAATAAAAAATTTGATTGATGAGACCAAACATGAGATTATGAGGAAAAATTTATGATTCACTTGCATATATCTATGGGTTCCAAGGCACATATGCATGGGCAAGGAACAAATCCACTACATTGAAGTGGTGTCAGAGAATGAGGAGGAGGAGGAGGAGATTAGACCCACACCAAAAAGTGATTATTTTCATTCAGAGAGGAGCATGAACATGAGGAGGGACATCCTACAAAGACAGTCTATCTACAGGTAGGACCGTAGTTAGGTGGGAAGGAAAAACCATGAGTACTAGCGAAGGGTGGAGTCATAGAAAACCTTTCGGGAGTACCTAGATATGCCACCATTAGACTCAAGGGAGTCATTTAGGGACAACGTGTCACAACACTAGTGGAAGGTGGGGTAAACCATAATTTTATAGATGCACCATTAGTATCCAGGAAATGGTTACCGATTGAGGACTTTAAGGGATTCACTGTAGCAATGGCAAATATATACATCATGACTTGCTTGGATAGGGTACTCGACCTGGAAGTTAAATTAGGTAACTACACCATGAAAAATAATTTCTATGTAGTTTACTTATCAGAGACTGATGCAACATTGGGCGTTTAGTTGTTGTACTCACTGGGCGAGATTGGGTTCAATTATCATACCGTGATGATGATTTTCAAATATACAAATGGGTCAAAGGTGGTATTGAGGGTAATGACTACAAGAGCACCCAAGACAGTGTCGACAAAGAGGATGGAGAGGATTTTCAGACATGGGGATGTGGTGTATGATGTCGATTGTTTAATTACCATCGGGAGGGATTCATATGGTAGACAACATTATCATCCAGAGATCAGGGAACTTTTGAGTCAATATGAGCTAGTATTTGGGTCGAGACCACTGGGGCGACCACTAGACAGAGGATTTGAGCACACTATTGAGTTAAAGGCGGGGGTGACACTAGTGATCATCGCACCCTATAAACATCCTAAGAGATTCAATAATAGGATTGGGAAAGAAATCAAGGACTTGCTTGAGATGGGGCACATTTGTCCCAACACTAGTCTATTTTCTTAATCCATAGTAATTGTCCTAAAGAAGGATGACACACTGAGGATGTGCATAGACTATTGTGCACTCAAAAAGAATACCATAAAAAATACGTTCCCCATTCCATGCATAGACGATTTGATGGATGAGATACATGGCACAATCTTCTTCACCAAGATAGATCTTCACTCAACTTACCATCAGATCAACATCAAAGACAAAGATATTGAGAAGAGATCTTTCAAATGCCATTTTGGGAATTTTGAGTTCTTGGTCATGCCCTTCGGATTGACCAATGCACCAATGACCTTCCAATCTTACATGAACCACATTTTTAGGGGAAATTTGCAGAAGTATATTTCAGTATTCTTTGACGACATCCTAATATACAATAGGACTTGGGAAGAGAATTTGGCACACTTAGATGAGGTTTTGAGCATTATGCAGTCATAATTCTTATATGCCAAAAAATCCGAGTGTGAGTTCGGAATGAGAGAGACTTTTCACCTAGGCCACATTATCAGCGAGTGGGGGGTGCAAGTACATCATGAAAAGACCAGGTCCATTCTGGATTTTCCAACACCCAAAAACATCATAGAGTTGAGGGGATTCTCTGGGTTATGCAGTTACTACTGGATATTCATGAAAGGGTTCTTACAATTGGGGGCACTGCTCACCGATTTTACAAGGAAAGGGGATTTCAAATGGACCAAGGCATCACAACACACTTTTGAGAAAATGAAGGAGGTCATGAGCACATGCTTAGTTATAGAACTTCCTGATTTTTCATAGCCCTTTGTCTTGGGGTGTGATGCCTCGGGAGAGTAGATTGGAGAAGTATTGATGCAGATAGGTCACCCCATAGTCTTTGAGAGAAGGAAGCTCAGTGAGTCAGAGAGGCTCTATCATATCTATGACAAAGAAATGTTGGCTATCATGAACACCTTTAAAAATTCCAGACAATACTTAGTGGTAAATAGATTCGTTGTGAAAACTGATCACAATAGCTTGAAGCATTTATTGTATCAGAAATACCTCAGTGAGAGACAACAAAAATGGGGTTTGAAGGTCCAAGCCTTTGACTTAGACATTAAATATGTTAAAGGAAAGAGGACCATCGTAGCAGATTCCTTATCTAGGAGGGTAACGAGTTGTTCATTGATGGACATATCTACAGTTTGGAAGGCACAATTGTGAGTATAATACTCCAAAAACAAAAATGTCATGCGATGTGATGGATGGGAAAGTGGTAGATGAGATATAATGAGTATTGGATGATGTCATATTCTACAAGGACAAGCTCTACTTAGTTCCAGAATCTACACTGAAGGAAAAGATTATGAAGGTCAGTCATGATTCACCATTAGCAGGACATCAGGAGTACTTCAAGAAGTACAGGCATATCAGAGAGATATTCTCATGGAAGACTCTCAAGGATGATGTATTGATAGAGATATGAGAGTGTATGACTTGTCAATAGAACAAGTCTGAGAAGACACAACCGATAGGTTTAATTCATCCTATATCCATTCCGGAGCAGAAATGGGAGATCATCTCCATGGACTTCATCACTGGACTACCTAAGGTGCAAGGTAGGGACTTTTTTGGTGTTCAAAAAACTGACCAAGTTTGTGCACTTCTTTGCAATACCCACTTAGCATAAAGCCACCCAAGTGGTAGATTTATTCTTCAGAGAGGTCTTCAAAATGCATGAGTTTCCCAAGAAGATAGTCAGTGACAGAGATGGGTGCTTCATCAGTGCATTTTGGCAGGAATTGATCATTTTTCTAGGCACAAAGTTGGATACGAGTACGGTTTACCATCCACATATTGAAAGAAAGACATAAATAGTCAATAAATGGGTGGAAGGGTACCTGAGAAACTATGTAGGAGGACAACAACGTGCGTGGATAAAGTGGCTCCATATGGGAGAGTATTTCTATAACATGACATATCATATGTCCATGAGGATGAAACCATTCAGAGCCTTGTAGAGTTACGATGCACCATCATTCATGGAGATAATGTTTGGGGACAAGAGGGTTCCCAAAGCCAAAGATTGGATAGAGGAGAGTTAGGAGATTCTCAAAATATTGAAGGAAAAAATGCAGACAAAACAAAATCACCATAAAGTATATGCATGCTGATAGAGATTAGAACACATCTTTGAGGTGGGGAATTTGGTATTTTTGATATTACAACCATACAGAAAATCTTCTTTGAAGAAAAGTGGAGAGAAAAAACTGAAACCTAGGTTCTATGGACCTTACCGGATCGTACGGAGAGTCGGTGAGGTGGCCTACGAGATAGAGCTACCAGAAGGTAGTAAGATCCACAATGTGTTCCACATTTCTTGCCTCAAGAAGGAAGTGGGACAACATGTTCCTACTTTGAAGGAGTTCCCACCATTGGACAAGGAGGGTCAGTTGAAGTTGGTTCCAAAGGAGGTTCTGAAGCACAGGGAACACAGGTTGAAGAATCGTATTATAATGTAGTACCTATTCATATGGAGGGGACTTCCAATTGAGGATGCTACATGGGAGGGATATTAGATCCTACAACATCTTGGCTTGATGTTGCTTGAGGACAAGCAATCTTAGAAAGAGAGGATTTTAATGTCCCTTTCCCATTGATGACTCCAGGAGGAGAGACTAAGTAATATATAGTGGTTCTTGTAGGATATAGTCGGAAGAAAAGGGAATAAAATAATTATTTAATGTCATTTACCAAAAAATCCTAAGTTGAAAGTGATATTAAGTAATAAAATAAGGGAAAAAATGTGTCTTAAGTGACTTAAGTGATTATTAAATCAAAAATTAGGGAAAAGTCACTTAATTAATAAAGTGAATGAGAAATTATATGAGGAAGGATATAAAAGGAGAAAAGTCAACTTAGTTCCTCATTATGTAGATTATGAATTGGAAATTAGAACCCAGAAAGGAGTCAAGCGACCTTCTTCTTATTTTGTGGATTTCTAGATGAAACCACTAGCATTGATAGAGTTTGGTGTTGAGAGACACACCCTAGTCTATCGAGAGGACCACACATTTTCTTCATTGAGCTATAGGTTTAGGTTATAATAGTAGAGAGATCCAACGCAAGTCAGTGCACAGTTATTCTAGTTCAGCGTGATGTTTTAGGGAGGATTTATTAGTAGTCAAGGGTCACTAGGCCCCACCAGAATTGGATATAAAAATCCCTTCCGAGCCATTTGAGAGGAGGCTAAGACGCTCCTAGTGAGACAAATTTCATAATTTTCTGACGGGTAAAACACCCAGGGCATGCCAGTTCATCAATTTAAAGTGTGTGGGGGTTCAGGCATCCATTCGGGGTTCCGAAAGTGCAACGAAGAGATAGCATCCCATCTATGAGGTAGGGGGAGTGCGATAGGGAGAAGGGAGACCCATCTGAGATAGATCTCAACCTGTTCTGATAAGTATTTCCACCAGGTAGAACTTTCTAGTCTCCTGTAGTAGTTTTGCAGAGCATTTTTGGTTCCATGCAATGCTTCCTTCTGTGCATGCAGTGGATCTACCTTGTAGATATCATATCCATCAATATAATGAAGTTATTGGTATTTTTCAGTATCTTGTTTTGTATTCCAGTTAAGGCTTACATATATAAATATCTAGTTGAAGACATTTGTTTAAGTTTCTACATATTGTCGTATATTGTTTGTTATTTTGCTTAATAAAATTGTTGAGTTGATTATGGTTCCAAATATATTTGCATGCACTGTATAAAACTATTAAACACAACAAAACACATCCAACAACATTTTGAAACTAAGTCACCCAGAAACCCCAACGCATTAGATCTGCAGTCACAACCCCAGAGTTAGAAGTTGATATCCCGATTCGAGGATTTGAGGATATTACAACTATAATGTGTTCATCTTGTTAAATGTATTTTTCTAATGTGTTCATAAAGAGGAGAAGATATTGAAGTGGTGCATGTGGTTCATTGTAAATATTTATAAACTTTACAATAGTCTTACCGATTTGAAAGTGTGTGACATTTGGTTCAATATGATTTTTTTCATAATTGCTTGATTTATCTACCACTATGTTATTTTTGTAACATGTGAGAAAGGCATGAATGAACAATGTTGTTCGGTAATATTATATCTTTTCAAGTAAGATTTATTTTGGGATTAAGGTCATTCCTATTTCTTGGAAACACAAGACGTTAGTTTACATCAACTCATAATTGTTGATGATATTCTCAATGTGCAATGGGAAGCTTCATGTGTTCAACGAGCATATGAGAAAAAAAAATGGTATAAATTGAAAACCATATCCAAATTGCAATATGCATCTATTTGAAGCCTCTCTATTTTAGTAGAAACCTTGTTAGCTACACCTAAGCTTATTTTTTACAATCTGTTTATGAGATAGAGTGATTTGATAACT
>ML778579.1:418524-431013 GCA_009831015.1 Picea engelmannii
TTTTTAAGTAAAAAAAAAGGTATGATACATGAATGCCATTATTTTTTATTAAATTAACTTGAAACAAATTTATTATAAGTTAATTGACTTTGGAAATAATTTAATGGTGTTTATGATTATAGAGACAAATTTCTTATGGGCAATTCAAACAACAAGAAATTATCTATAATTATGAAAATAACTATATTTTTACAAATAATTAGCTTTATGAATATCGTAATAAAAGTACCTTTGATATGAATTGTGGTTAGACAAGGAAAGGAAAGGAATTTTAAGGCAAGGAAATGCAACATAAGGCATGGTATGGAAATTCAAGGAAAGGCATGGAATGGAAAGGAAATGAAAGGCATGGCATGGCATGGGAAGAGATGTAATGACAATGCATGGCTTGGCAAGGAATGGATTGGCAAGCTAAGGAAAGGAAAGGAAAGGCATGACATGACATGGCAAGGCAATTCAAGGCATGACATGGAAAGGAAAGTCAAGGCATGGAAAGGCATGGAATTGAAAGTAAAGCCAAGGCATTGAAAGACATGTCAAGTCAAGTCCAGGAAAGACATGTAATTGCATGGAATGGAAAGGCAAGGCAAGACAAGGCATTGGATGGAAATTCAAGGCAATTCAAGGCATGCCATGGGAAGACAAGACATGACATGGAATGTCAAGGAAAGACAATGCAAGGCATGATATGGCATGGCATGGAAAGGCAAGGCATGGCATGGAAAGACAAGGCACAAAAAGACAAGGTATGGCATGGAAAAACAAGGCAATGCAAGGAAAGGTATGGAAATGCATGTAGAGTCAAGGTAAGGAAAGGCATGGAATGACAAGGCATAGCATGGCATGACATGCTATGACAAGTAAAGGAAAGGTATGGAAAGGAAAGGAAAGTCATGGCATGGCTTGTCAAGGCAAGGAAAGGAATGTAATGAAAAGGAAAGGCATGTCATGGCATGGTATGGAATTTCAAGGAAAGGCATGACATGACATGGCATGGAAAGGAAAGGAATGACATGGGATGACTTGGAAAGGAATGACATGTAAATGTAATACATTTATTGGAAAGACAGGGCATCGCATGGGAGGGAAAGGTAATGCAAAGCATGACATGGTATAGAATGGCAAGGAAATTCAAGGCATGGCATGGAAAGTCAAGGAATGACATAGAAGAAGATACATGAAGACACAATAAGGCATGGAATTCATGTCATGGCACACAAGAAGATACAAGAAGGCATGGAAATGCATGGCATGAAAATTCAAGGCATGCAGTGGCAAGGAAAAGCATGGCATGGCATGGCAAGGAAATTCATGGCATGGCAAGCCAAGGCATGGAAAGGCATGGAATGACATGAAATGGCATGGAAAGGAAATTTAAGGCATGGAATGAAAAGTCAAGCCATGGAAAGGGATGGAATGGAAATGAAATCCAACGCATGGAAATGCATGGAAAGTCAAGGAAATGAAAGGCATGGAATGGAAAAGAAATTCAAGGCATGTCATGACAAGGAAAGGCATGGCATGGCATGACAAGGCATGGAAATGAAAGACATGGAAATGCAAGGCATGGAATGGCATGGAAAGGCAAGTTAATGCATGGTAAGGCATGGAAATTCAAGGAAAGATAATACATGGCATGGAAAAGCAAGGAATGGCATGGCAATGAAATGTATGGCATGGAAATTCAAGGCAAGGAAAGACATGTAAATTCAAGGAAAGACAAGGAATGGCATGGAATGACAAGCCATGGCAAGGCATGGAATGACAAGGCAAGACATGGCATGGCAAGGAATGACATGGCATGGCAAGACATGGTTTGGCAAGGCAATGCATGGCTTGGAAAGGCATGGGTTAGAAAGACAAGGCATGTCATAGAAAGGAAAGGCATTGCAAGGTGTGTCATGGCATGGCATGGAAAGGAAATGCAAAGCATGGTAGGGAAAGTTAAGGAATGGCACACAAGATAGCACAACTAAGAATTCCAATTGAACATATTTGTCTTGGTATTACACAAGAAGACACAACTAACAACTCCAATTTTAAAAATTTGTATTCCTATTACACAAGAAGACACAACTAACAATTCCAATTGGACAAATTTGTCTTGCTATTACACAAGAAGACACAACCAACAATTCCAATTCCAATTGGAATAAATTGTCTTCCAATTAGTCTTCGAGTTTTTGAGATAAATGAGGTTGAGGAGTGTGCTTGACACATAAAAATTCCCAACAGGAACACACATATAGTCCTATAATGCATGCACAGTAAAGCGTGTTCACATTCTAGGAACATGCACATGTTCTTTCTAGGCAAGGATGATCGCAAAACCTCAAGGATTTCAAGTCACAAACATGCATGAACGCTCTTAAGAAAACATATATAGCATTTATTGTATACCAAACATCTTTATGAATAAATATGTATAGGGGTTTAGGGAAAAATAGGACCTAAGGGCTTAGGATTAAAAGTGTTATGAAGCATAGATCAATGTTTAGAGAACCAATATGTGGGTGAAAGGGTTGTGGGGCCTTTAAAAAGATGTATATTCATATTTCACATAGGTCTTGAGTGTGGAGGAGGTTTAGGGTTGAGTGTAGTGTCCCCAAGGCTGAGCCCCATTGTAAACCAAGTTCTGAAAGGAATTGTGATTATGTTTTATAGGATGGTGAGCCAAGTTCTTATAAGCTGGAGACTTATGTGTTTGTTAGGCCAGGGAGCCTAAGTGTTGAAGGCTAGGAGCCTGTTGTTGTACTTGTATGTATGCAGAACATTTAATAAAATATAAACACCGCCAGGTGCAGACCGACCACGATGAATGAGTGAAGGGGGACTGAGCATCCATAGAGTGGGCAAGGAATTAGGGGCTGGAAGGTGGGAAAAGGGGCTAAGTGTTGAGCCTAGGGGCTAAGCCTAGGCGGCTTAAGCCTGGGAATAATATTTTAATATTATTCCAAAATATATGTGCATTATATGTTTTAACCTAAGTCCTTTTGGAAGGACAGGTGATTTTCCAAATGATGGGAGGAACGCATGCTGAAGAAACGCATGCAGTCGCATGGGTGACAGGTGTCAACCCCGGCGCATGCAATAAAAGGCTTATATGAGCCATGTTGGGGGTTCCTCTCCTCCATTCGACCCTGGACTGTCCTGAGCGTGAACCGTGTGACCTCTGCAAGAGACCCTCGTGCAATTCTGAAACGAGGAAAAAGCATGTGTTTGTCTCTGCAAATCCGTGTACACCCTCTGTTCTGAGAGCCAAGAAGATTGTGTTTGATTTCTGAAAAGCCCGGTTTATCCTCCCCATTCTGCACCAGAGAGCATGTGTAATTCCCTGCGGAAATTACTTATCACGCAATTCTGAAAATCAACACCGTGAGACCTTGTCGCCATTGCTAAACTTGTTTGAGAAGTCTGAGTCTATATTCCCGGTTGATTGTAGTGGTCATGCAGAGATGGACTGCACGTGATTTGTTGTCCAGTGCAGGTGGTAATCGAGCTTGTGTATGCCCTTGCTCCAAGAGAGGGAGGTGGCTGTGGTTAGAAGAGGCAGGTTGTCAGGCCTACGAGCAACTCTTTCCAGGTGAGAGAGTTTGTTGGGAACTGGTTCCCACTAGAGAGTGTCCAGCACCAGCTTCAGGCTCTGAGACTTCCTGATCCGGCCTGTTGCCGAGACACAGAGAGGGAGGTTAGCAGCGATGGACTGTGCTTGTGAAGGTGTATACTCCTGGGCGGAACATGCATGTGGGGAATGAGAGTCTGGTAGTAGTGGGCGTAAGATGGCATCTTGGGAAGAACCCTTCCAGATTGTATGTGTTGTTTTCCTTGTAACCTCAGCCTAGCCTAGGATTCCTTGTCTTTGAGTGGAGCTTAGTCCCAGCTCGGGGGTGACCCACTGCTGAGATGATGAGCAGTGTGGTCTAAGGCTGGGAGGTTCGTGGAAGGCCTGCACTTGGTTGGTGGAATCTACCACTATTAAAAAGATAAGTATCTGTTTATGTTTTAATCATGTTTCTGCATGACTCTACTGCTTATGTTATCATGATTTCCGCTGTGTATATGAGTTAGCATGAAACGCCATGGATTGTTAATTATAGCAGTAGATAATATGTTTACTCTGGGTTTGAATGTGTTTATTTGTTTAAATGCATGTGGATTGTATAACATTTGTACAAAGTGGTGTTATAGTCTTCTTTTATTAGCAATTAAACAAAGTAGTAGAAAAGGTACGCTACAGTTTGGTATCAGAGCCAAGGTTTCGACACTGAGCCTAGATGGGCCAGTGGAGCGGTCTTTGGACCGAGAATGAGAGCGGAAATTGGGTCTGAAAGGCCAATTTCGTACCCTGGTTTGCTCCAAAATGTCAAGGAGTTACTTGACGAGTTTTAAAGCTCAGGAGGTATAGCGGTGTTATGAAACCGCAGCCAGTGTTGTATGAGTCCACAGGGAGAGAGGAATCCACACCGGTGGTGTAGGAGCTCTAGGATCTGTTTGAGAGGGAAGGCGAACCCTTGTGACCGTCAAATCTGAAAAGTGTGCACAGGGTTTAAATCCCTTTGGATATTTCACGGGAGTGTGGAAATCGCGATACGCGAAATCCCGAATTAGTCACGACTGTCTATCTCGAAGGGACAGGTGGTGATAATAAAGATCCCGTCGACATTTCGCATGTCGAAATATCGGGATATCGGCATTCATGAAATCGGGAGTCGCGATGACAGGAGGTCGGGAATTTTCATGGTAAAACTCTTGGGAATGATCCGAGCCATCCGTTTGTGGGGACACGTGGCGGAGATCGAGCGACCCATCGGTATATCGGCTACCGGGGTTTTGAGTCAACATATAACTTTGTCATCGGGGAGTCGCAAGTTGTGAAATCCTGAGATTGGATCTGAGTCGTCCGTCAGTTGGGACATGTGGGCGATATTGGGAGCCCATCGGCATATCGGGGTTCGGAGTTTCGCGAATCCTAAAGACAAGGCACCCAGAGCATTTGAAATCGTGAAATCGTGAAATAGTGAGAAGCGGTGAGGACCGTCCATTCTTGGGGATGCGTGGCCGATATCGAGGCATTCAGGAAAGTTCCGGAAGGAGATTTATCCATCGGGAAATCGGGGTTTGGGGAATCGCGAATCCTGAGGACATATGTGTTTCGGCATTGGAAAGTCTGAAACCCCGATAGGAGGTATGACTGTGGTCATATAAGGGGAGGTCGTGTGAACCACGAGTCTATCCCGGAGGGCTAATGAGAGTTAGAGCACATCAGCGTTTGGAAGCCCAAATACTCGAAAGGATTTGGACCATTAGATCTAGCTCGTCGAGGATCGTTGGATCATGTATAAGAAACCRTGTATCAGATTTCGGGGATAGCAGTGACAAGAGKTTGGGAGTCACTGCGTAATGAAGTCYCGAGTACCGAAAACTTGAAAGTCCCGAAAGTCCCAAAAAAAAAAACAAAAAAAACTGAAGTTTMAAAAAAGAAAAACCCAAAACAAAAGTGTAGAGCCGAACGAGAGCTCAGAAAACCCATTGGAATCGAAATGTCTTTTGTTCTTGTTCGTATTAGTTATAAATGTTGTGGATTGTTCCTGAAGGTTTAATGGCCTGACAAAMTTTGAATTTAATTGCACAGTTCATGTGCAGAGTTCAACGGAGCTCAGGATTCCAATTAACCAACGCTGAGTATGGAGTGGGGAAAGGTGTAGATTACCCCTGAAACATGAGACGAATGGGAAGGAAAGGATGTCAATATGGGAGTGGAAGGATCAAACTCCAATGGGCATGGAAAAGAGAAGGATAAGGAAGGACACATAATTAAAATCATTGAAGGATTTCAAAGAGAGGCCAATGCTTTCCGAGATGATAGTCAAAAGCTCATGAAAGTCAGGGATCGACAGGGTGAATTAAACTTAAATTTTTTTAAGAGCCTGGAGAGAATAGAGAAGAAACTCGAGAAGGGAAAACACTCAAGTATGATGGAGAGTCGCTAAACCCCTGGGAGAAGAAGTAGGTCAAGGAGTGGTAGCCAACATCTTAGTCGCTCCCAAAGAAATTCTGACAGGAAGACACACAGTAGTCCAAGCCCATCCCCTACCAGAAAACATCGAAAATCTAGAAAGGAGGAATTGAAGGGAGAGATGAACAAGATTAAGCCTCCAAAATTCGATGGAGAACATAAGAAGGAGGAAGATGCTGAGACCTGGTTGCTTGGCATGAAGAAATACTTCCAACTACAGAATTATTCCGCCCATGCAGAAGGAAGAATTGTAATGTACCAACTGAAAGGAAAAGCATCCATGTGGTGGGATCAGTTTGTGCAGGTGCAACACATCAGAGATAAATAGGTCACTTGGAGGGAATTTAAGAGGTATTTCGAGAAGAAATACCTGACTAAAATATACTATGATAGGAAGATGAAGGAATTCTTCGAACTCAAGCTAGACATCATGACTATTGATGAGTATGAACGAAGTTTCCTAGAACTATTGAAGTATGTTCCATTCATCAAAGATGAGGCTGTCAAGATTCAGAGATATCTGAGTGGACTGCCACCTTCCATGAGTGACAATATTTAATATGACGATCCTAAGACCATGGAAGAGACCATAAGAAAGGCGAAATGTTTGTATGAATAGCAAGGAGAAAAGCCTATCCTTCGGAAGGCTTGGAATGATCAGAGGAAGTTTAAGAAGGAACAGAGGTAGAAGAGAAACAAGCCTTCCTTCCTCAGAAACAGTCTTCAAGGGCAACCATTGTTTAGAGAGCCAAGAATGGTTGAAGAGGGAGCACAAAGATAGAGACTGATGCGCATTCAGTGTTGGGGCTATCAAGGAAACCACAAGTACATAGATTGTCCCCATAAAAATGGTAAGGAAAGAACTATCCATACTGTTCAACAAGCTAAAACAGTGGAGGATATGGGAAACAAAATGCCAAGGATCTACGTAGCCTTGGACAACAAGCAAGCAAAATTTCAATCGCACATGATTGAAGTGGAAGGTATGATCAACAACCGACCACTTGTTATTTTGATTGATTCAGGGGCTAGCCATAGTTATGTAGATCCTAGAGTGGTGGAAAGTTTGCATCTAACGAGAATCAAACATGAGAAGTCTTGGTTAGTGCAGTTGGCCATAGGGACCAAGAGGAAGGTCACTGAATTGGTTAAGTCATGTTCAGTGAACATGAAAGGAATGAGCACTAAGGCTGAATTGAACATTTTGACTTTAGGCTCATACGATTGCTTAATTGGAATGGACTGGTTGGACCAGCACCATGCCCTTCTGGATTGTCATAACAAGAGGTTCACATGCCTGAATGAAGACGAAAATCAGGTAACATTCCAAGGAATTCCTAGAGCCGTGGCTGTGAGGGAAATCTCAGCCATGCAGCTAAAGAAATGTTACTGGAAAGGCTGTCAATTATTTGCAGCTCGGGTGGAAGAAGCATCCCGAGATGAAGTCTTGAATCTGGAAGACCATGAAGTACTCAAGGAGTTCAAGGATGTATTTCAGGATGTACCTGGACTATCCCCAAGGAGGGACATCGATTTTTCTATAAATTTGATGCCTGGAACAACTCCAGTTTCGAAAGCTCCTTATAGAATGAGTACACCAGAGCTGAAGGAGTTGCAATTGCAGCTCGAAGAGATACTAAAGAAAGGTTACATTCATCCTAGTGTGTCATCGTGGGGAGCCCCGGTCCTATTTTTGAAGAAGAAAGATGGGACGTTGAGGCTGTGCATTGGTTTTCGGTAGTTGAATAAGGTCACTGTCAAGAACAAGTATCCTCTACCAAGGATTGATGATATTTTTGATTAGTTGAAGGATGCGAAAATATTTTCGAAAATAGATCTCCGATCAGGATATCACCAAGTGAGAATAAAGGATGAGGACATCAGCAAGACCTCCTTTAGAACAAGGTACGGTCATTATGAATTCACAGTGGTGCCATTTGGACTGACAAATGCACCTGTTGTTTTCATGTGCTTAATGAATGGAGTGTTCAGAGATTATTTGGACAAGTTTGTCATAGTCTTCCTCGACGATGTCTTGGTGTATTCCAAGACAGAGGAAGAACATGAACAACACCTGAGAATGGTGCTGCAGGTGTTGAGAGAACACCAGCTGTACGCAAAGCTGAGCAAGTGCTCTTTTTACCAAAGGCAGATCCATTACTTGGGACACATTATATCTGAAGAAGGGATCGTTGTGGATCCTGAAAAGGTACAGGCCATTCGAGAATGGCCAGCACCAAGGAATGTGGAAGAAGTTAGATCTTTTATGGGTCTGGCAGGCTACTATAAGAGGTTTATAGCCGGATTCTCAAAGATATCTCATTCTATCACTTCCTTGCAAAGGAAGGAGAAGAAGTTCCAGTGGACTAAAGAATGTGAGAGCAGCTTCCAGCGATTGAAACAGCTGCTAACTGGTGCTCCAATCCTGAATATTGCAGATCCAAAAAAGGATTACGTAGTGTGCACTGATGCATGTAAGGAGGGGCTAGGAGGAGTTCTCAGCCAGGAGGGATTTGTAGTTTGTTATGAATCCCGAAAGTTGAAGGAACATGAGAAGAATTATGCCACTCACTATTTAGAGATGGCAGCAATCGTCCACGCCTTGAGGAAATGGAGACATTATCTCATGGGCAAGAGATTCGAGTTGAGGACAGACCATAATGGTTTGAAGTATTTATTTTATCAGCCGACCTTAAATGCCAGGCAAATCAGATGGCTGGAGTTTCTGTGCGAATATGACTTTGATATCAAGCATATCAAGGGGAAATAAAATAAGGTGGCTAATGCACTCAGTAGAAAGGTGCATGAATTACATGCTACAGCCATTAGCATGTACCAGACTAAGATGAAAGAGAGAATTTTGGAAGCTGCAAATGCTAATTTGTAGTACAAAAATCTTGTATCAAAGCTATAGCACCGTGAGAGACCACAGACCAAGGAAAGTTACACCTTGGGAACTAATGGTTTACTTCTGTATAAAAACAGAGTGTATGTACCCAATGTCCGAGAGTTTAAGCTGGAAATTCTAAAGGAGATGCATAACGTGGCTTATGCTGGACATCCTGGATATCAGAAGACTGTGGCAGCAGTCAAAGGCCATTATTTTTGGCCAGGTTTGAAGAAAGAAATCGCTGAATACATCGCCAGATGTATGGAGTGCCAAAAGGTTAAGGCTGAGCACAGGCACCCAGCAGGGTTGCTGCAGCCTTTACCTATTCTTGAATGGAAATGGGACGTCGTAACAATGGATTTTATCACAGGATTTCCCAGAACAAGCAAGTAGCATGATTCAATCATGGTGGTGGTGGACAAGCTTACTAAAGCTGCCTATTTTATTCCACTGAAAACCACCCACAGAGCAGCAGATGTTGTTGATATCTTCTTAAAAGAAGTTGCACGCTTGCATGGAATTCCTAAGACAATTGTGTCTGATAGGGACCCAAAATTCAATTCGAATTTCTGGAAAGGACTGTTCAAAGGATTCGGAACAAATCTGAACTTTAGTACAACGTATCATCCCGAGTCTGATGGACAGATAGAGAGAGTGAACAGAGTAATAGAAGACATGCTGAGAATGTATGTGATGGATAAACCATCAAGGTGGGAAGACTACCTGCATTTGGTAGAATTCGCCTACAATAATGGGTATCATGCATCATTGAAGATGAGCCTATTCGAAGCACTTTATGGAAGAAAGTGCAACACTCCAGTGAGCTGGGATAATCCAGCTGACAGAGTAGTAGTTGGGCCTGAGCTGCTGAAAGAGATGGAAGATCAAATGATAAAAATTAAACATAATCTAAAAGCTGCCCAGGACAGGTAGAAAAGTTATGCTGATAGTAACAGAACCCATAGAGAATTCAAAGTGGGTGACCATGTTTTCCTGAAAGTGAAAACTAACAGGAGTTCCCTAAAGTTGGGAAGTTGCGCCAAGTTGGCAGCAAGATTTTGTGGGCCATTTGATATCCTGGAAAGGATTGGGTCGGTTGCATACATGCTTGCATTACCTGCATCTATGACTGTACATAATGTGTTTCATGTTTCACTGCTGAAGAAATATGTACCTGATGCTAATCATGTTATCGATTGGAATGTGATTCAGGTGGAACCAGGAGGTGTCCTGCAAGTGCATCCTGTGCGCATATTGGACAGGAAAAACAAACAGCTCCGGAATCGAGCTATAGAGCTTGTAAAGGTCCAGTGGACTTGGTATGGTCCTGAGGATGCGACATGGGAGCATGAAGAGGTTATGCGGGTAGAGTACCCGCATCTTTTTGAAAATTTTTGAAAAGCTTGCAGATGTTGTGTAAAGTTGCACTGAGGATAGTGCAAAATAAGGGGAGGGGGATTGTAGTGTCCCCAAGGCCGAGCCCCGTTGTAAACCAAGTTCTGAAAGGAATTGTGATTATGTTTTATAGGCTGGTGAGCCAAGTTCTTATAAGCTGGAGAATTATGTGTTTGTTAGGCCAGGGAGCCTAAGTGTTGAAGGCCAAGAGCCTGTTGTTGTACTTGTATGTATATAGAACATTTAATAAAATATAAACACTACCAGGTGCAGACCGACCATGATGAATGAGTGAAGGGGGACTGAGCATCCATAGAGTGGGAAAGAAATTAGGGGTTGGAAGGTGGGAAAAGGGGCTAAGTGTTGAGCCTAGGGGCTAAGCCTAGGGGGCTTAAGCCTGGGAATAATATTTAATATTATTCCAAAAGATATGTGCATTATATGTTTTAACCTAAGTCCTTTTGGAAGGACAGGTGATTTTCCAAATGATGGGAGGAACGCATGCTGAAGGAACGCATGCAGTTGCATGGGTGACAAGTGTCAACCCCGATGCATGCAATAAAAGGCTGAGACGAGCCGTGTTGGGGGTTCCTCTCCTCCATTTGACCCTGGACTGTCCTGAGCGTGAACCGTGTGACCTCTGCAAGAGACCCTCGTGCAATTCTGAAATGGGGAAAAAGACTGTGTTTGTCTCTGCAAATCCGTGTACACCCTTTATTCTGAGAGCCGAGAAGATTGTGTTCACTTTCTGAAAAGCCCGGTTTATCCTTCCCGTTCTGCACCAGAGAGCCTGTGTAATTCCCTGCGAAAATTGCTTATCACGCAATTCTGAAAATCAACACCGTGAGACCTTGCTACCATTGCTGAACTTGTTTGAGAAGTCTCAGTTTGTATTCCCGGTTGATTGTAGTGGTCATGCAGAGATGGATTGCGCGTGATTTGTTGTCCAATGCAGGTGGCAATTGAGCCTGTGTATGGCCTCGCTCCAGGAGAGGGAGGTGGCTGTGGTTAGAAGAGGCAGGTTGTCAGGCCTGCAAGCAACTCCTTCCAGGTGAGAGAGTTTGCTGGGAAGTGGTTCCCTCTAGAGAGTGTCCAGCACCAGCTTCAGGCTCTGAGACTTCCTGATCCGGCCTGTTGTCGAGACCCAGAGAGGGAGGTTAGCAGCGATGGACTTTGCTTGTGAAGGTGTATACTCCTGGGCGGAACAGGCATGTGGGGAATGAGAGTCTGGTAGTAGTGGGCGTAAGATGGCATCTTGGGAAGAACCCTTCCAGATTGTATGTGTTGTTTTCGCTGTAACCTCAGCCTAGCCTAGGACTCCTTGTCTTCGGGTGGAGCTTAGTCCCAGCTCGGGGGTGACCCACTGCTGAGCTGATGAGCAGTGTGGTCTAAGGCTTGGAGGTTCGTGGAATGCCTGCACTTGGTTGGTGGAATCTACCACTATTAAAAAGATAAATATCTATTTATGTTTTAATCATGTTTCTGCATGACTCTACTACTTATGTTATCGTGATTTCTGCTGTGTATATGAGTTAGTATGAAATGCCATGGATTGTTAATTATAGCAGTAGATAATATGTTTACTCTGAGTTTGAATGTGTTTATTTGTTTAAATGCATGTGGATTGTATAAAATCTATACAAAGTGGTGTTATAGTCTTCTTTTATTAGCAATTAAACAAAGTAGCAGAAAAGGTGCGCTACATTGAGTATAGGTTATGCCTAGGCTTAGATGGAGTTAGGGTTGTAGAGGTCATGGTTTAGGTCAAACTCTAGGTTATGGTCATGGTATAGGTCTAGGTCACGGTCTAGGTCTATATCTAGCTCTATGTCATTGTCTAGGTCATGGTATAGCTCTAGCTATAGGTCTATGTCATGATTTAAGTCATGGTAATCGTATAGGTCTAGGTCATGGTCTAGGTCATGGTCATCGTATAGGTATAGGTTAGGGTCTAGGTATTTCCATGTATAGGTCTTGATATGTCTAGGTCTAGGTCTAGGTCTACGTATTGACATCTATAGGTCGAGGCCATTTATTTTCTTGTGATGTAGAGAGGGGTGGTGGAAAGATAGGAAGAAACAAAGTGTGAGAGCGGTAGAGGGGAAGACAATGAGAGTGTATGAGATTGAGGGAGAGGGAGACAAAGAGGAGAGAGAGAGAGAGAGAGAGAGAGAGAGAGAGAGAGAGA
>ML778579.1:450370-460831 GCA_009831015.1 Picea engelmannii
TAAACAGATTTAAGATAGTTATTCTCCACATTAAGAATACATGATTTAAACAATTTGTAAAATCTTATCTAAAATCTTAAAAAAATTTAAAGAGAAAAATTGTGTTCTTGGTAAAAAAAAATTGTGTTCAGAGTTAGAGTTAGATAATAATCTGAAAATAAATATAGAACTACATATGAAGAAAGTTCACAAATATCCATATTAAGTCATTCTTCCAATGAAATACTTATCTCCCTGTGGATAAATTCCTAAATCCTTCAGGTGAAATTCTCCTTGTGGATAAAGTCTCAAATCCTTTAGGTGAAATTCTCATCCCAGGTGATGTTATTTGATCTTATTTACTCAGTAATAAAATACTATTCTCCTCAGCAGTAAAATACTTCTCATCTTCTGTAGTGGTCATATAATCAAATTCCATAATGCCCTTTCAAATTAAAGGACTCATAAATCTCCATATTAAGTCATTCTTCCAAAAAAATACTTATATCTATGAAAGTTCACAAATATCCATTTTAAAAACCATTCTTTCAGAAAATACTTATCTCCTCTTTCTGCGGTGGAATAGGTGTTCTCATATAATCTTTCATGTACATGAAGAAAACACAAATCCGCACATGTATATTAAGTCATTCTTCAAAAACCATTTAAATATTTCATATTTGGGATGTATTCATATTACATATAATCAAATGCTCTTTGAAATTATGTGTGAGATAGCACACATATACAATATGTGTGAACTAGCTCACATACACATATGCATAGCTTATTTGTAAATGTACTTGAATGTTGGTTTTTGTGGTTAGTAAGAATTTGACAATACCCTGACAAGAATGAATTCATTTTGTTGTATGCAGAAAACAAAAATGTCCATACTATGTCATTCTTGGACAAGAAAGCAAGGAATTAAATCGAAGAAAATTTAGAAACTTTCCCTTTTCTGATGTGGGTTAAAGTCTGTTCTCAAATAATCAAATGTTCAAGTTCAAAATTAGGTCTTCATCATGATATAAACTTAAATAATTTTGAATGTACACCATTTAAGACAACGATAATCTTATATAGGGGTTTTATATATTTCAAAATAATTGATCAAAGCGTTGAATAAGAACTTGGCTCAACTAAAAATTCTAGAAAATAAAAATTTGATAAAAGTCAAAACATACATTTATGAATCATCTTGAATGGACACATCCTTCCCAAATATGGGTGCTTCCTCCTCTTCTCAGGTACTCTCTTCTCCACATTACCCTATATAACACATTTCAAATTTGAAAATTCAAAAACTAAATTTAAATGATTATAACACATTAAATTTAAATGATTTTAACACATTAAATGATACATGTGAACTCCCAACATCTTCAAACTCTCCCAATGAGAATTGAGACAAGCCTCCCTAAGTAGTAGGAGATGGAATAGGGATCTGTGAACAACACAACTAAGAACTAAATCTAGGATTCAATGTGTTCACATTTATACAAAATTATAAATGTTGTTGATCTCTTATTCAAAAGATTGGAGATTGAACAACTAAAGTGCACATCTGTGGATATTAGAAAACACATACATGATTCAACCCATCCAAATTTAAGCTTGTGGAATCAAGTCCCCTATTTACTGGATATTCATTTAACATATCTTCAAACTGTAATTAATGACAATAACAACTCGATTATTTCCATAGATACAATCATATCTAAATCTAGAATTAGAAGTAAACTATCCTAAAATGCGTAAAAAAATTACTGACTAGAACACATACCAATCTGTTGTTCAGGTCATCATTCTGAATGATCTTCTTCCAACCATCATGACAAAATTTTCATACTCCTTAACATCTTATATTGACATGGTATCTAATTTCGTATTTTTTTTATAAACAAATATGGCCCGAGAATTGGCTTCCACTTGCTCACAGTTCATGCCAACATCAACACCATAACAAATCGCTTCCAAATTTTCCCTGATTGCATTCTTAGCTTCTTTTCCAACCTTTGATATAGCTCACAACTATGAATGTGAAGCAATTTCTCTTGTTGGGAGAGGTACTAAAGGTTGTGGAGGCCTCGGCAATCTCACATTTCGATATGCCCCTTTGCGATCATATGTATGTCCTTTACCAATACCATAATAATTGAACGATATACTAGTATAATCAGGGTGCATGTGCAAGAAAAAATTTGCATTAAAGTGTCTTGCAAAATAGTGTGGAACCTCATCATTCCACGACAATTTCCCATTTTCCATGAAAAATCTATTATACAGATGTCCTGCAATGTCGGGATGCTTAAAATATTGCACCTTCAACATCTTTCGCTTTGGCACATATTGAAATTGAAAATCGAAATTGCGTCTTATTTTGAAACTTTATTTTTTATTGCCTCCCATTTATCAGGGCCCATCACCTCTATCTTTCGTTGTCTCATTAGATTGACAAAATTGTCAGTGGTTGGCCCCATCTTTTGATATGCATCCATAAAGTTTTGTAATGAATGTAAAACAATTTGCAAGCTTTGTTTACTCTCCTGAGGGAGTTCCAAGACCACCAAATCATTTTCCAACCTCCTTTTAACACCTGAGTATTGTTCAAGGGTCATTGCTTCAGTAATCCCTTCCCAGGGAAGTTCATCACCAACATTCAAAGGATAGGTGGACGTAGGCGTGTAATATTTCGTTTCTTGATAACATGGCCTCCTAAATCCACCTTCACCCTCTGCACCAACATTAGAATCTTCATGACAACCACTCTCTCTTTCATTGTTGTCCTTTTCTCTAAACTCATTTTCTACACACACATTTGAAAGTAATTATAATATTTAACTTGACAAAAATTTAAATACACAAAAATACAACAAAAATAAGCAAAATCAAAGAAAATTACCAAAAATATTCTCTTATCCTGAGTTATTCCCTACATTATTAGGTGTCGGAATATCAATGTGAAACCTATATAAGAAGGGTGCATCCATAGAACTTGTTTGATCACATTCTGCAGTTGATCTATTCACAAACTCATTTGAAAATCTCCTATGACGAGATTTTTGTTGGTCACTCGGAGTCTCAGTCAAAGAAGGAGTTCATCTTCTTCCTTATTGGGAGAGCCTAGAGCGTTTGTGAGGAATGTTTGGAGAATCCCATGTCGACATCTCTCCTTAATATCTATCCTTTGTAAATTCATGAAAATTTAAGCATAAGACAAGTACGAGTTAATATCTCCAACATTGACTAACACAAATTATGAAGAAAGAAAAAAAAAAAGAGAAAATTAATAGAAATGTTATTTATGTTAAACACAATTATAATAAGGTGATGCATAACTCCACTACCCATGCCCATTTAAAATATATTTTGGTTCCTTAATATTAGAATAAATAACCTTGGTAAATCCACCAATGTAAAGACCCCTCAACCGTTACGACTATAAGCGAAGCAAAGAGCAAGAGTGTTTTTCCTTTTTTTTTTTTTTTTGGCAGAAAGGCAATGACGACACATTTGACCACAACCTGACGATGAACACAATGCCTTGAGATCAGGCAACAGACAACAATGAATCTACACTCTGGCACATTGAGCAACAGGGCAAGACATGCGTGGATCTAGGAAGCAATGACTACCCGCTTGACACAACAACACAACGCCTACAAGACAAAGGAAAACATCAACAATCTGACACAGTGGCTTCGACGAACAAGAACTAGAACCATACGTTATGCAAACCTAGCGCCTTAAGGCGTTACAAAACCAAGTCCCAACAACCGCTACAATGAAAAATGCCCCCATTGGGAGGCACAGACTCCGACCGAATTATCAGTCGCTTCTATCCTTTAGGGTGCGCAATGATCCCCTCATCATGGATAATGCCATCTCTAGGGGATAGGCGTGACATCAACCGTGGCTCAACAACGTAACTGGACCCTCAACACCAACTAAAACCACATGCTAGAAGATCAAAATAAATAACTAAACACCTAATGACTAACCCCAACACCCAATCGACAAGTCAACTAGACAACTATGACATTCCAACAACACAATGATTTCCTTGCGCAACAAATCAATCTGTACATTCTAAATGATTAATATTAAGACAAAAAGATCATTGTAACTAATTTCCCAAGTCGATATCAGATAAGTGTTCCTAAAGAGGGAATTGTTATCCTTTAACCAGAGACAAATAGTAAATTGCTAAGTACTAATTAGTTCTAGTCTAACTACTTGTTCCTAACTATAAGCATTATTGGTAATGTCCTTTAGCTAACAAAATATGAAACATAGAACATCTAGTAAATTGGGTTTAAATGGTTTTAAAAATCAGAACTGAATATCCCAATCCTTAGATTAGTTAATACTATGTTTTCAATAGTAATTAATAGCTATTATAATGTATGTGTTACTTCTTGTTTAAATTTTCCATGGTTAACAAGTATAAAACAAATTAGGAAAAAAGTTAAATTGTAATCTCCATCATGAAGGTTAATGTGTTGATTCGTTGTTGGTTAAGTAATTATTGGCTGTAAGAATTTGCCAGGTAAATTTTTATTCTGATTTACAATCGCTATCATATATTTTCTATGGGGGTTTGCTATCATACCCAATAAATAGCTGTCGATTTAAATATTCGAAAGGAAGAATTATTACTAGATATCTTTGTCATTCCATGAGTGAAATAACAGGGTGCAAGGTATGATAAAATAAATTAGTGTAAACCTATATATATCGTAGATAAAATCCAATTAAGAAATTGTTGGGCGAAGAATATATTACGTTCTTCTTAAGGTAAGGTGTAACCATATAATGTAATATCAATGCAAAAGGTGAATGCAATCCAAGGGTTATCTGTTTAGCTATCAATTCCTAGTCAATGCTCAAGATCTTGCTGCAGGAAGTCAAGGAATCGCTGCCCATTAATCCATGCAGAGTTATAGCCACTCCTTAACGCTACAATGTCGTTCAGAAATAATTATAGTAACTGTATAAGTTGTCCTGCAATGTCATCTACCATCAAGAATATTGTCCAATCAATCACTATCAAGTATTGTCACTGCCATTAATATTTTACCATTATCACAGAAAAAAATGAAAGTTCATACTGGATTGTTGTGAATAAAAATCCACCAATACAAAAATTAAACGCCACCAAGGCAAAAAAAAAATCCATTGCCCTCCCCACAACATTTACGCTACTCGTTTCGCTGAGCATGGGGTGTTATGGAATAACAATAATGCTCATTTAAGAAAATATGGCTGTGCAAAATGGCAATGACACTGTAATCGTTGAGTGTAATAAAGGTAAATCAACCCATATCAAATAATCTATCTTGTTTTGCATCTATTTAAGACATAACCATAACACTACATAACGTTGGGAATAAAACAAATCCTATCTAACATTAGCCATCAATTATTAATTACCTCATGGTGATAGCAACATAAAAACGCAAAATAACTGTCAATTACTATATGCAACTGTGTTAGCGATATACTATGATTGCATATAACTGTCAACTACCCAACACATGATGGTGATAGCCAAAAGGGGATGGGATACATAAGAAGGAATGCAGATAAATAAATAAAGTAAAACGTAGGCATATCCTTTCAATTACATTAACACAGTCCTTCCAATCCACAAAATCGCAGTCAGATAGTATTTGTTATCATTGAAGGTAAAAATCCACTGTCACAAGAATGTTAAAACACAGTTGAACAACAAAGGATTYGTTGGCAATCGTGGTTCAAAAAAAAAATGAAAACACATCCAATAATATGAATTACTCGTTGCTTAACCAAACGCTGGAGACACCGACCAAACATCAGTTGAAAATAAATCTAGAATGTGTTGAACACAATCTGAAATATTCTATTTTCCTATTTCCATGGGTCTTATTATTATAAATCCATTAGGTACAATGATATTTGTTTAAGCATTTTCTAATAACACTATCAATGGAAAACTGATAACGCTACCATAAAATAAAATGCAGATATAATCAATGAATAAAGCAAAAAAATAAAAACTGATAATACTATCATAATGAAATACATTTGTCGTCTAGAATGGTAAGTTCACAGTGTAAAGCATGGAAAATTTGCAGTCCAATATGAGGGTAAATCGCTGACTATAAAATGGTAAATCATGGTCAAGTAGAAGGTAAGTTGATTGTAACAACCCTCCCGTCGTCACGACATCAAGCCTCGCATAACAAGTGCGATTTTTTTTATTTTTTTTTTAGTTGTGTGTGTAGGAAGGTAAACATGACATTACTCAACAATGCAACAAAATGATGAACACCACGCAAGAAACTCACGCAACAACAACATATCGAACTAACAAGATTATGAATGACTACCCGCCCATCCTACCTTGCCAAAGTTAGGACCTCCAGGACACATAAGCAATGCTCAAGCCCAGGTTCTCATCGATTTTGACCATTTAAGGTCTCAGGGCTGGCGACTATTCTAAGGAACAAGGAGGTGGCTACATCCTACCCGACACAAGCATACTAAGCAGAATAAAGTTCACAGACCAAGTACAACATTATTTAAAAGAAACTACAACACCCTCAACAGGAAGCACAAGACAAAACGACTTCGCCCCAAAAACCTGATGAATCGTCGAGTCAAGAGAGTAGACAGTTACCGTCTATTTAGTCATCTATCACGAGCCCATATTAGCATGTCTAAAAGAAAATTATGAATAAGGTACAATCTAAATGAGCCTTAAAAAAAATTGTTTGTGCAATTTTAAATTACAGTGTCATCAGAGTACCATCTAAGTCAATTTACCTTACAATATTATTATTTGTTATAAGTTTTCTATTTTTAAAAATCAATATCCACTAGTTATGTATATATATAACAATATCCCAAGGAATAGATTAGGTACCTCTTAACAATATTTACACAAATTCCTCATCCCACAACAATAATAATAATAATAATAATAATAATAATAATAATAATAATAATAATAATAATTAATAAAAGTACCTCAATGCTCTAATATAATAATCATTAGAAACTTAAACCATTTCCTAAACATATGAGGATGTCTAAACAAAGTTTCTATAATGATCATACACTTCATCCACTCTAAACAATAAAGGTGTACACTATGATAGTTCATGTACATTATCGGTTCACCACATGACATAATAGAATGATAAAAGGTAAAATAAAATATATTATTATTTAAATGAAAGAAGAAATTTTACATGATTAATTAATAAATAGAAAACAAGTTTACTTTCTGGTGCAAGAAAACTTTACATTACAGTTCATCATAACTATAAATCTAAAAATCTGTAGGTGACTAATTTCAAATTTTGAATAAATTATAAAAGAGGTTGAGGTCAAGGAACACCATTTTAAATGCAGAGGTTAAGGGCATTAACGCTACCTTCCTATTTTGAGCAGTGTATCATCCTATCATTCACTTTCCACACCTTCAAGGTATTGTAATATAGTATTTTGTATATATATATATATATATTTAAAAAAAAAAAAAACCTTCAATGGGTGAGCTAAGCTCATGACCGAACCATCAACACTATCTGACTATTAACATTGAGATGGAAACTGCCAGTGACTATCATCGATGTAGCTTTATGTTCAGGTAAATGACCTGTCAGTCACCTAGCATTTAATAAAAAAAAGGTAGTAACTTAGGTGTTAGGGTCAAGTGTTTAGGACAAGGAGACATTAGAATTCACCTCTACTCGGTTCAACACCTTAGAGTGCTAACAAATCCATAAATTTCCCTGCTAGGACATAATAGAAAGCTATCAGGAATTAAAAATAAAACACCACCTTAATGTATGAGTGATAGTTGGTGTCCTGGTAAGTTGAAGGTTGTGTTGGTCCAAATTCCATGCATAAAAGCATGAGGTGGCTATCACAGGGTAAAGAGTGGCTGTGCGGATAAGGTAACTGCAAAACATCATATCAGAACCCAACGAACTGGTTATTAATTAATATTATATATATATATATATATATATATATATTGTTTTTTTCACAACGCAGAGGCAAATTGATTACCGGATTGGCGCCTAAAAATTGTTGTAGCTTATCTAAGGGTACGCTCTAACCTCAAGGCAATGCCCATGCTCGAATCGTTGTGTCAAATTAAAATAAAAAACATCATTTTTTGATGTTGGGCGTACATTAAGACTTTACACACCTATTCTAAGGAGTCAACACTGTGCAGGTGTTTAAGAGATAATATCAAACGACCATCTAAAATCGTTGTGCATACATTTAAGAGACACTCCAGAAAATAAGATGAATCATTGTGCATATAACTATGAGACATTCCAGAAAATAGAGATGAATCGTTGTGCATTTAACTATGAGACATTCCAGAAAATAGAAACGAAATCGCTATGCATATAATTATGAGACATTTCAGAAATAGATATGAAATCGCTATGCATGTAATTATGAGACATTCCAGAAAATAGATATAAAATCGCTATGCATATAATCATGAGACATTCCAGAAAATAGATATGAAATCACTATGAATATAATCAAGAGTCATTCCAGAAAATAATTATGAAATCACTATGCATATAGCTCACTATGTCTGTATCCTAACAAGAATATAATAGCCCTTACAATAGAAAAATATCATAGCTGCGCAGGAACCATAACACTGTACCACTCCAAAGGGTTGTATCACTGCACACCAATTAGAGGAGTAACACTAACTAGTTCAACATTCCACGCATATAATAAAGACTAACATCAACTACATTAAAGGGATGTATCGCTGGATATTATTACAATTCGCTACAATGCTATAATCATCGCCAGATACCAACACTACATCAATGGTAAGATAATTTGAATATAAATAGCTATGAAGAAGTCTACTGTGTGAATTCACTATTGATACTGAATCAAGCAAATAATTTGCAGACCATTAGGTATGGATGGAATGGGTACTAGTAGAGATTAAATTACTAAGGTACTAAATTTCAGTCACAATCGCTCAAGGTAGATTCACCGAGGTTTAGGTGCTAAACACAAGATAGAAGTAAAAAGGGGCAAAGTTGAAAATTGGGGATGGGAGTGATAACCAGGGCATAATGTCTCAACACTAGAAGGCACAAGGACCATCATCAGGATCAAACAACTGGGTAGACGATGAGCCAGAACGTCTTTCGCTTATCATCCTCGCACAGGAAAGCGGGGCATTGAGATCCATAGGTCTTTTAATGCTAAGGCGATGATCGTAGATTAGGCTCCTAACTGACTACTTAGGCGAGGACTGACAAGTTAGGAATGAAGGATATACAACCTCAAGGTCACAATCAACACAAAGGGTGGTCACAACATACAGGAAGTCGAAGGTCATGGAAATCAATCAACCAATCATTCGTCTAGGCTATAATAATTTCAGTCATGGAACTAGACAACCAGTTTACCTACCCAATACACATGCAGATCTAAATCACAAATCCTACAACAATCTATTATTCAACAAAGAAGCGTACCATTGCTTGTTCGCCTGCTCCGAGTGTCATCCACGCGCTCCGTGTAACTCCCGCCCGCTGACTGTCGAGACTACATCGGTACCTCCTAGCCAATGCTAGGGGTAATTTTCTTCTCCCTTATCCCCCCAAGACGCAAAGGGGCCACACACACTATCCAAAGATTTTGTCTATCTGCCAGCTCTCCTCGCAAGGACGAGCTACCACTCCTCTCTGAGCTGGGTATCCCAACTCCCCACAAGTAAATTAGTCAAGTTAATATTTCTACAGCGTAATGTTACACAAACAGATGATCATCCTTTCTCTTTCTCCTTCCTTCATTATATAGAATTTCCCACTTCCTCTCTTTCCTAAAATCTCATTTAATTAAAGTTTTTAAAATAAATTCCTAAAAATTATTCTCCGTACAAGTGTCACCCATCCCCTTCATTCCTCCATTAATTAATTTCTTTAATTAAGTAATTATCTTTATTTCCCTCACCCACCTAGAGTTACTCCTAGAATCACTCCTAGGTGTCCCTAGATTCCCTTACAAGTTTTAAAGGTTTTCCCTAATATGAAATTGCTAATTCAGTTAAAATTAGAAAGCTCTTAAATGTGGATTCCTTCCTAAGTTGACTTCCCTCTTTTCCCCTTAAGTTCCCCTTTTTCCTTTTTATGTTACCTCCTTTCCCTATTTTCCTATTTTTTTATTTTCCCTCTTTCCCCTTTTTCTTAGAACTCAAAAAGGCAGGTGTGATATTTAACCCCTTTTTCCCTTTTTGTCATTAAATTAGTAAATTTTATATTATAAAAATGGTAAAACATTTAATTCCCTCATTACATTTTATAACAATAGATTATATATATATATATTTTGAATAAATTAATTTCTTATTCTCTTCATGTCACAAGATTTTATGGAGGCCGTAATTATTACTTAAGTGGTTTTTGTTTTAAAATTTATTATTTTATTTTATTT
>ML778579.1:480151-496946 GCA_009831015.1 Picea engelmannii
TCTCAGCCAGTTGGTGCTGGAAATCAGAGGTTGTAGCCTCTATGAGTTGGTGCTCATAAAATATGAGATGTAATGCAGTTGGAGCTTGCTTAACATCTTAAGAAGACGAGGTTTTTTCCCTGGTTGGGTTTCCTCTTGAAAAAATTGTGTCTCATACTTGTGAGTGAATGCTGTGTGTGATTGCTATTCTTTATGTTATCTGCTTTATGTTTATAACTCTGAATTTCACAGTAAAGACTCACTACCACTAAGAATAATGATTCAAAGTTAAAAAGAAGAGAAATAGTTAATAATCTACACTAACTGATTCACCCCCCCCCTCTCAGTTAGTTCATACCTGTAACATCACCTCTACTCGGTTCAACGCCTTAGAATGCTAACAAATCCATAAATTTCACTGCCAGAACATAACAAAAAGTTGTCAGGAATTAAAAATAAAATGCCACGTTAATGTATGAGTGACAGTTGGTGTCCTGGTAAGTTGAAGGCTGCGTTGGTCCAAATTCCATGCATAAATGCATGAGGTTGTCACGGGGTAAAGAGTGGTTGCGTGGATAATGTAACAACAAAAACTCAGATTGGAACCCAACGAACTGGTTATTAATTAATATTATATATATATATATATTTACAACGCAGAGGCAAATTGATTGCCGGACTAGCGCCTAAAAATCGTTGTAGCTTATCTAAGGGTACGCTCTAACCTCAAGGCAACGCCCATGCTCAAATCGTTGTGTCAAATTAAAATAAAAAACATCATTATTTGATGTTGGGCGTACATTAAGACTTTACACACCTGTTCTAAGGAATCAACACTGTACATGTGTTTAAGAGATAATATCGAACGACCATCTGAAATCGCTATGCATACATTTAAGAGACACTCCAGAAAATAAGATGAATCGTTGTGCATATAACTATGAGACATTCCAGAAAATAGAGAGGAATCGCTGTGCATTTAACTATGAGACATTCCAAAAAATAGAAATGAAATCGCTATGCATATAATTATGAGACATTCCAGAAATAGATATGAAATTGCTATGCATGTAATTATGAGACATTCCAGAAAATAGATATGAAATCTCTATGCATATAATCATGAGACATTCTAGAAAATAGATATGAAATCGCTATGCATATAATCAAGAGACATTCCAGAAAATAATTATGAAATCTCTATGCATATAGCTCACTATGCCTGTCTCCTAACAAGAATATAATAGCCCTTACAATAGAAAAATATCATAGCTGTGCTGGAACTAGAAAACTGTACCACTCCAAAGGGTTGTATCACTGTGCACCAATTAGAGGAGTAACACTAACTAGTTCAACATTCCACACATATAATAAAGACTAACATCAGCTACATTTACAGAGTTGTATCGCTGGATATTATTACAATTCGCTACAATGCTATAATCATCGCCAGATACCAACACTACATCAATGGTAAGATAATTTGAATATAAATAGCTATGAAGAAGTCTGTTGTGTGAATTCACTATTGATATCGAATCAAGCAGATAATTTGCAGACGATTAGGTATGGATGGAATGGGTATTGGTATAGATTAAATTACTGAGGTACTAAATTTCATTCACAATCGCTCAAGGTAGATTCGTCGAGGTTTAGGTGCTAAACACAAGATAGAAGTAAAAAGGGGCAGAGTTGAAAATTGGGGATGGGAGTGATAACCAGGGCATAATAGCTCAACACTAGAATGTGCAAGGACCATCATTAGGATCAACCAATGGGGTAGACAACGAGCCAGAACGTCCTTCGCTCATCATCCTCACACAGGAAAGCAGGGCATTGAGATCCATAGGTCTTTTAACGCTAAGGCAATGACTGTAGATCAGGCTCCTAGCCAACTGCTCAGGCAAGGAATGACGAGCTAGGAATGAAGGCTATACAACCTCAAGGTCACAATCAACACACAGGGTGGTCACGACATATGGGAAGTTGAAGGTCACAGAAATCAATCAACCAATCATTCATCTAGGCTATAAAAAATTCAGTCATGGAACTAGACAATCAGTTTACCTACCCAATACACATGCAGATCTAAATCACAAATCCTACAACATTTTTATTATTCAACAAAGAAGCGTATCGTTGCATGTTCACCTACTCTGAGTGTCGTCCGTGCAACTCCTGCTCGTCGACCGTCGAGGCTACACCGGTAAAATGCAGATTTAAAGAAAAACTCAGAGGGTATTATGCGGTTCGTAGAGAGGAATGACAACAATAGTAGAATTACTCAATCACAAGAAGGCACAATGACTATCGATCAAAAAGGAACAATCAACAGGGGTAGATGATTGGGAAAAACATCCTTCGCTCATCATCCACGCATAAAAATGTAGGGCATTAGAATATATAGGTCGTTATGCACCGAAGTGACGACCATCGATTCAGCTCCTGGCCAACTGCTTAGGTGTGGAATAATGATGTAGGGATGAGGACAAAGATAAGAAAAAGATCTTCAAATAATCAATAAAACAATAGAACAATCATAGAGATCAAGGATCGGTGGCCAAGGAGACCAAATTGATGCAGCAAGCATAAATCTAGGATGGATTTAAGTTCTCAATTAAAAATGCTAGGTAAAACACTTTCTTTACATAATTAAAAGTATAGAAATGAAAGCACAAGTTCAATATTAATCTACCATTTAAAATCGATGTGTGCCTACCGTAGCCCAAGGTGAAAACTCTGAGTCATTGTCCTGCGTGCTCCATCCATCTCTCACTTGTCGACCAATGTGACTTCACCAGTACCTCCTAGCCAATGGTAGGGGTACTCTTCTTCCCCCTTAGCCCCCCAAGCTACAAAGGGGGCACACACACTAAACCAGATAACAACTAGCTCCCATCTCGCCTCGCAAGGCCGAGCTACCACTCCTCATCGAGCTGGGTATCCCAACTCCCACAGGATAATTCAGTCAAGTCAAAAATTTTGTAGTGTAACGTTATGCATAAAGGAAGAGATCCATCCTCCTCCTCCTCCCTCCTTTATATAGAATTTCTAAGTCATTTCTTTCCCAAATTCCCATTTAATTTGTTGTTCAATAATTTAATTCAGAAAAATCGTCCCCCGTACACATGTCACCCATCCACTTCGTTGCACCAAAAAATAATTTCATTAGTTATTTAATTACTCCTATTTCCAATTTGTTCTGGCTCTGCATCGAGGGTTTAGGGCTTCTTAGCCGCCTTGAACTGTGCTACCACAACGACTACCCCACTGGGGCTCATGTCTCGCAGGGAGGGGCCTACAGCCAAGTCACGACAAATGGAAACCCTGTAGAAGGATCGAAACGACCGACCTTTGAGCCGCCACCAGATTTGCGCTCGAAGCTTCTAGTGAAAGGGACCTTCAAGGATCGGGAGATGGACATCGATCCAGATAAAGAGACTCTCTCTGAAACTGTGTCAACTCCATGGATGTTGGGTAAATGCATCCCATAGGCACCACAGACCCCAAAATATGTTATCATCTCACCACGCATTGAAGACCAGAAGCAATACATGCAAGACTATGCCCTGGTGGGAAAATTTCTAGGGCTTTGGCCTTCTGAGCGTGATCTGGTCAAATGGATACAACATTGGTGGAAACCAAAAGGTCACTATGAGTTACAACTGGGCTCCAAGGGGTTATTCACAATCATCCTCCACAAMCTTGAGGATTGCAATCGCATCTTTGATGGGGGGCCATATTTCTACAACTCGGAAGGACTCTTTTTAAGATTATGGACAGAGAAGTTCAGCCCTGAGAAGGAAGACTTTKCCCACACACCGATATGGATTAGAATGTACTCTCTTCCCCAGGAATTCTGGCTGGAAGAGGTCCTGACCAGCATTGGCAACACCATTGGCATCTATGTTAAATCCTCCAAAGCCACCAAGAAGCGGCGCTACACATCTTATGCRTGAATCTGTGTGTACCTGAACATAGCCAAGCCGCTCCCAGGATCCATCACATTGGAATAGCATGATGAGGACTGGTCCCAAACCATCGACTACGAACACATTCCATTCCAATGTAGGAAATGCCACGAACATGGTCATCTCTTCAGAGAGTGCCCTCTCAATACGACTCACAAAGAAGGGAACCCAGAAAGCAACAAAGACAAGGACGACTTTGTACAACCGGTATGGAAAAGATTGCAAGGAGGAAGAAAACAACCAGCCCATGTAAGTAAATATCCCTCAACCAACAATAAGTTTGCAATCTTACAAGACCAACCAGAAAACCCCACAACCCCTGCGAGCCCAAATGTACCACCTCCGGACAATGGACCTCATTCCACATGCCAAAGAGATGAACGACGCCCACTGGGTAAGGAGATGGATCTCCCTCCCCTAGACATGGCTCGGGATCCACAAGAATTGCAGGAGACAGAGGACGGGGATGAGGAAATGGAGTTGGAGAAGCAAGACCTAGCCGGGGTGGATCTGGAGCACCTTGAGCACGCCTACAGGCACCAAAAACTTTACACTATACCTAGGGATCAACTACGGAAGGTGCACAAGGCATTTCTCAACTCTTCAGCTGGGTCCTCAACTTGAGCTAGCAAAGCCCTAGGAATCCAGGGCAGTCAGTCAAAAAACCCAAATAAAACTCAGAAAGATGAAAGGAAAAGGGGGAGGAAATCCGCTAACAAGCTCATACAAGAAATAGGACATTTCATGGTAAACTCGGGACAAATCCACCCGATCTCAGACAACTTCCCTCCTCTATCCACCCCCCCGTCATTATGAATATCATCTCATGGAATATCAGAGGCCTCAACGGACGTAGCAAGCAAAAAATGCTATGGGATCTGATCTTAGCGGAAAAACCAGACATAGTACTTTTGCAGGAAACAAAATGCACTTCAGAAGAAATTGACAGGCTACTACCCTACTGCTGGAGGCAAGGGGTAGTCGCCTCAATCGACACCACAGGTATAGCTGAAGGATTGGCTATTTTCTGGAACACCAACGCAGTGCTTCTCGAAAACTTCCTCACAACCAAATGGTCCATCACAGCAGATTATAGGCTTATCGGCTCAAACAAGCCCGGACATCTGACCAATGTCTATGACCCAACCAGCCCAGGGGATAAGAAATCCTTCCTCAAAAGCATGAGTTACTTATCCAGTCTAACTCAGTATAACAGATGGACTGTTGGTGGAGATTTCAATATCATTCGCAGCCTGGGGGAAAAAAAAGGAGGATCAAGACGACTGGATCGGGACTCCAACGACTTCAATAGCCTCATAGACGATCTTCACCTTATCGACCTGGAGGCCAACAATGGCATTCACACTTGGAAAAATATAAGGACTGGAATACATCAAATCGCGTGCAAACTAGATCGCTTCCTCATCTCTGAATCCCTTATGATGGATGGTACAATAATGGAATCTACTATCTTGAACTTCTCTGGTTTAGATCACTGGCCTATACAGTTATGGTTGGATGTCTTGGCCACACCTGGTAAGAAACCCTTCAGGTTTGAACATTCCTGGCTTGACCACCTTGATTTCCAAGCAAATATCCAAGATTGGTGGAGGGAGCCAAAGGTCCCTCGCGGATCCAAAATGTACAGATTCCAGCAGAAGTTAAAGAATCTTAAACAAAATCTCAAACTGTGGAACAAGCATACCTTTGTCAACATCTTCGACTCCCAAAAATAGTTTTCAGAACAAATGGGTGAGATTCAACATCAGATCAGACTGCAAGGGTTAACAAATGAGCTAAAAGCCCAGGAAATAAAAGTAACTCAACAAATTGAAGCTAGGAAAAGACAAGAAGAGATCTTATGGAAACAAAAATCGTGTATCCAATGGCTCAAGGAAGGGGAACGCAATACCAAATTCTTTCACAGAACTGTTATCCAAATATGACACTCTAATAAGATCACGCATCTCATCTCAGATGACGAGGAAACCATTCACTCCCATGGTGACATGGAAACAAACTTGATCGACTATTTTCAAAACCTCCTTACAGAACCCCTCCCGGATAGACATGAGGCCATCAATAAGATTACGTGGCATGTGCCCTCACTCATTACCCAGGAGAAAAATGCAGCTCTTCTCCGACCCTTCACAATAGAGGAAGTGGATCAAGCACTTTAAGACACCCCTAAATGCAAGGCTCTTGGTCCCGACGGTTTCACCAGCGACATTTTCCACCATTGTTGGCCGATGATCAGGACGGAGGTTTGGGAAATTTTGGAAGACTCTAGAGCCACTGGATAGGTCCTCCAGGCTCTCAATGCTACTTTCCTCACCTTAGTTCCCAAAGAGGGCCAGGCACATCAGCCCAAGTAGTTCAGGCCTATATCTCTTTGCAACGTTATCTACAAACTCCTTACAAAAGTGATAGCCCAGAGACTCAAGCCTATCTTACCGACAATCATATCCTCGGAGCAATTAGGATATGTTGAGGGTAGACAATCCTGGACAGCATCATCCTAGCCCATGAAGTAATTCACTCTCTGTAGAAGACCAAAACTCCAGGTATGCTCCTCAAATTAGACCTCTCTAAAGCCTTTGATAAGATAAGCTGGGAATATATGCGAGCAATGCTCCTAGATTTTGGTTTTGATCAGAGATGGGTAACTTGGATTATGAATCTAACCTCCTCAGCTTTCTTCTCTCTTCTCATTAATGGTGTTCCCTCGTGACCCTTCTCCCCCTCAAGAGGGATTAGACAGGGAGATCCCCTCTCCCCTTTCCTCTTCATCATCTTGGCCGAGGGTGTTAGCTGTTCCATCCATGCAGTACTCAAAAACAACCTTCTGACAGGTCTACCCCTGCACGACATCTCCCCCCCCCTATCTCGCATAGCCAATTTCTGGACGACACCCTCTTGATGGGCACTCCAACGGTCTGTGAATCCAACTCTCTCTTGGAGATCCTTCAAACCTTCTCAGCTGCCTTAGGTCTGGACTGCAACAAGGATAAATCCCAAATCTTTTTCTTCAATACGCCCCCTTCGATTCAGCGCCATATCTCGATTCTCCTCAGTTTCAACAGAAGCTCCCTTCTGTCCAAATACCTTGGCATCCCCTTGATTGACACTACCCTCCAGAATTCCTCCTGGGAACATCTTTTATCCTCCTTTACCAAGAGGCTTTCCTCCTGGACCTTTAGAACCTTAAACCTTCCCAGTCGTCTCACTCTCCTCCAAGTTGTTCTTCAGGCCCTTCCGATTTATTCTTTTTCCACGCTGGCTGCCCCAAGGTTCATCCTCACAACCATCAAAATCTTACAAAGGAACTTCATTTGGAAAGGCCTCAACATAGGGAAGAAAATAGCACTAGTCAGCTGGGACAAACTCTGTCGGCCCAAGGAGAAAGGAGGCTTGGGATTACAGGATCCCTTTATAATGAACAAGGTTCTAAGCGCCAAAATTTGGTGGTGATGGTTAAAAAATCCCAAGGATCTCTGGGCCAGACTCTGTAGGAAGAAATACGTCCCAATGTGGCAGAGAAGAAACTAATTCGGTGGAATGGGGACAACCCAGGCTCCTTAATTTGGACAACAACCAAGCAGAACAACAACTGGTGACTCAACACGCCTTCTGGGAAATAGGAAATGGGGAAACTGCTCTTTTCTGGCAAGATTCCTGACAACAATGGCTAGTTCTAGACACTGAGGACTAGGCCCGCGACATCTGCACCCAAGATACATGGGAAGGCCTGACAAGAGTAGCTGACTATTGGCAGGAAAACCCCTCGGAAGACACCTAGCGCAGTTGGCACTTGGACAGGGAACGCATTAACTTGGAGGCACATGTGGATCTGGCACCTTGGCAAGAAGAGATGGCCAAACAAAAAATTATGAAAATTGCAGGAGAGGATATTCTTCGGTGGGGATACAGGCCACAGGGTACCTTCAACACATGGGAAGGCTACCAGATCAAAACTCAAATAGACCCCCTCCCAAATACAAAAGTTTGGCACAAAATCTGGAGTCTGAAACACTGGCCGAAAATCACCCTCTTCCTCTAGTTGGTTTCCCATTCAAGAATCCTAACCTGGGACAACCTCTTGAAAAGGGGTTTTGTGGGGGCCTCTTTTTGTATACTTTGTGGAGAGGTAGAGGAAACCATGAACCATCTCCTCAATTCTTTCCCTTACACTTCTCAAATCTGGGATCAAGTGGCACTTATCATACACACCTCGGACCGCCTCAGAGATAGCATCCTCGAAACCATTACGAACTGGAGGGACTAGGCTTTCCATTCCCCCCTTCTTAATTTTATTTGGCAACTTCTACCAAGCTTTATCCTTTGGCAAACTTGGAAAGAAAGGAACAAAAGACTTTTCAGAAGTATCTCCCTCCCATGGCAACACTGCTGGCATCAATGCCATCGCAATATCCTAGAAAATATCCACCTTCGGAAGTGGTCTGATGCAGACTTGACCTGCACTCCCTCCGAACTCCCCATCCTTCAGCAATGGACCCCTCTCCCTTCTCTTCACACTCTCCCCTCCTCTTCTCTCACCCCCCCTTCTAGCAGCCCTTCCTTTTGATCTCCTACCCTAGAGGATTTTATCAAGCTCAATTTTGACGGGGCCTCTAAGGGCAATCCAGGAGCTGAAGGCTATGGAGTAGTCTTCCGCAACAATCATGGGCACATCTTTATCATAAGCGCAGGATCCCTCGGTCATACCATGAAAAATGAAGCAGAACTCTGGGGTCTTATCAAAGGACTGCAATTAGTCATCAAAAACAATTTCACCAAGCTAATCGTCGAGGGGGACTCCCAAGTCATCATCAACCTACTACGTAGAATTTTAAATGGAGCAAACCTGGACAGAATATCGCCTAGCTGGAGACTATCACATGGGCTAAAGATCATCATAGATTTACTGCAATCAAATTAGGCTGTCATTCCTGCTCACATCAGGAGGAAGGCGAATCAAGTTGCGGATGAACTGGCTAATATGGGTACCAACTGGAGTGGACCGGAACTCCTATGCAACTCAACCCTGGATCCTGATAACCCTATTCTCCATCAATGTATCCGCAAATCTAGAACGGTGGATGCCCCCCTGGATGGGGTGTTAGTGCGGCACACTTGGCATACAATGGAGGTAGGCACTAGCCACCGGGACATGGAGCCATGTGATGGGCTTGTGCCACCGCCCACCACTCTCCTCCGGCATTAACTAGCTCTTACTATGACGTGAAAGCRCATTTATGCAGTCTCCCTCTCCTTATTCGCGTCTTCATATGGCTTSGAAACTGGTGTGTGTCCCTCATCTCTGCTTGCGCTCTGAAGGGCTCCTCCCTTCGCAGCCATGGCCTGATCCTGTTCGAATTTTCTGGCTCTATGTAGCCCCTACTCACCTCCAGGCCTTCTACCTCTGCCTCGTGCACCTAKTATCTCCARCCAGTTACAAGAACCACCTTATGCTGCGTCCAAGGGGGAGGCCACGGAGGGGCTCTCCTTGGAAACCTCAGTGGCCCTCGGTCTCTCCTCCCGATTCACCTTCCATCTGATCCTCCCCTCCCCTCCATCCCGAGCTTTTCATTTCTCCCCCTCCCACATCATCGGTTTCACAGTTTAATTGTCTAGAAATCATCCCCTGGACGCCGAGCTCCTCCTCGCATCTCCTTCTCACCCCTCCTGTGGCTGTACCGACCCATATACCATTCTTTGACCCTCTAAGGAACTCAGGAGGCGAGCCTCCTCCTCCTCGTAAGCCTGGGAACACTGGGTACCAGTCCACTGACTCCTTCAATGGTGTGTAGCTACGAGAAAGCCTGGCCATCCTTTACGGTTTGGTCTTTGAACTTCGCCAGGGGGTGGAGGACCTTCAATTTCGCCTACAAGCCACAAATGAAAAGGTGGTGGCCCTTCTTCAGACTCTATCCTCCATGCACGAGGCTTTCCCCTCGGACCCGACAGAAGTGACTTCAGTGGAGGAACCCAGTGCAGCTACTGGTGGAGGAAACATCAAGATGCAACGCTCAGCAAAGATTGGGCTGGAGCAGGCCGGGCACGAGACCATGGCCATGGAAGTGGACTCGGTAAGGAGACAACTACAGGATACTATGACAAGTGTCGATAGAACCGCGAGCGACATGAAAGACGAAGTGCAATGGGAAGACCAGGTGACGTATGTCGAGGAGGAACCTTGGACCGAGGATTTCCACGCCACCTGGACAGGTTATATGTAAGGTGTCTAGGCCTATAATGTTATTTGAGGTCTTGTTAGCTTCTTGTATTTTGAACTGATGACCAGTTTGTCTAAGACTATTTTTCTTAGTTTATCATACGACTTATGCTTGATTCCTCTGCTGGCTGGACTGGTTTCCCCTCTGTTGGGGCAGTCCAGTAATTACAGTATGACTATCTCTGTATTTTGAAGCTACACTTTGGTTCTGGAAGGCTTTAATATATAATACTTCTTACTTAAAAAAAAAAAATTACTCCTATTTCCCTCACCCACCTAAAAGCATTCCTAGAATCACTCCTAGGTGTCCCCATATTCCCTTACACATTTTAATGACTTACCCCCTTACTAATTTACTAGTTGAGTTAAATTTAGAAAGTTCTTAAAGGCAAGGTTCCTTACTAAGTTGTTCATTCTTCTTTTTCCATATGTCTCCCTTTTTCTTTATGTTTCCCCTTCTTCCCTTAGTTTCCTAATTATTTTAAGTTTCCCTCTTTCCCCATTTTATCTAAAACTGAAATTAGCAAGTGTAGAAAATTACCTTTTTCTCCTTTTTCTTTTTAATTAATAAATTTTTTATTAGCACATGTAACAAAACAATTATTTCATTTTTAAAAAAAAATAATCCCCCAAAGTAATTTGATTTTTATAAATTAATTGAATTGTTTACCCCTTTCTCGTCGCATGTTTAATGATGATTATTAGTATTACTTATTTATTATTATTATTATTATTATTTTACCACAAGTATCACTTAGACTTAGATTTTATTTTCCTAGGTTGGGCGACATTCTTATTAGGGAAATTGTTTTTAAATCCTTCTTATCACATTATTCGTTCTATGGCCATCTAAGTTTATTCATTTATTAGTTAACAACACGACGTTCCCTTCATGATGCACTAGGTGCTCCAAGGGTGTTGCTTGCCTCATTCTGATTCCCTTGCACGACGTGCCCTTCAGGACGCACTATGTGCTCCAAGGGTGCCACTCACCTCTTTCTTCTTTTCTTGCATGACATGCCCTTCAGGACACACTGCGTGCTCCAAGGGTGCCAATCGCCTCTTGACTGACTTGGTAGACATTAAAAACCCCTGGAGTTAGTACTCCTCCAGGTGATCTTGTGGGAGACTAAGGTCCTCTAAGGAATAAGGCCCCTGCCTTATTGCACGCCCCTTAGAATAATCGTGAGCGACTGTTGTAGTTTTCGCTCATGAAATCATGGGTCTTCTCGAACTAGGTAACCATTAACCTATAGTTCGAGCCACGATGAGAGTGCTAGTAGGCTATGGAAGGGATGCTTTCCACACCTATCCCTCAACGTCTCTCATTGTCATGCGTGACCCCTCTACTCCACATGTGAGTCTGGTCAGTAAGCTATCGTCAGCCTTCATCATCAACGAATCATGTAAGAAATAAAATCCATAATTATAACAACTAATCAGATGCACATATGTCATATATACAACAAAAAAACCCCAATAGTCCACTCCCTGACTTGATCCAGAGTCCAAGTGTTTCATCAATGCCTCTTCATCCTCAAGGTCCAAAATCCTACACACTCGGGAGAACTGAGTCAATAGCACCTGTCTACGTCAATAAAACAAAATAACATGTCATCATATCCATAATGCCTCATAATCATAATCAAAGACCCCATAGTATAATAATCCAGATCACTTGCAAGCAAGTGTCCTCAAAGAATAAGTTCGCTCAGTGCACGCAAGAGAGGGATGTTACAACCAATAGTACATGGGTCAAAGTCTGGTAACATAGTAGCAGTTATCTATATTGGTAATCAAATTTCATGCATCCAATAGGTATGGAGCACAGTCCATGAAAAATCAACAATTAAATTTACGCCATGTTTGGTTGGATGGAAGAAATCTTCCATCTACAAAGCAATGGAACTAAGTATAAACAGGTCGGTATTACAGTTGGAGGGGGCATTAATCGAGAAAATGTATTATATGATTACAATTTGTTAGAATTATGTTGATGACGAACCTTTTTATATACTAAGTGTCTTTGATTTGGTGATTTCACGCTGCTAAACATTTGTTTATATGTCATTATAAAGCATTGTTTATATTCTTAGCAACCTTCTTCCTCGATACAGGGGCTAAGAATGGCCTCTGAATCATTTTGGTAGATCCATCCTTTCAAAAACCTCGTGGATAACCAGGACTTGGCCGGGTGATTCTAATGCTTGTGTAAACACAAAGGGTAATACATCACCATCTTCAACTAGTATCTTATCCAAAGGTTAATAGAAGCTCATCGTCAACTAAATTCTTGTGTAAATACAAAGGGTAATAGATCATTAACAAGGGTCAATGATATATTAGCTCAAATTCTCATGTAAATGAGGCTTTGAGATGAAATATTGATGTTGATTATTAGTTTCTCTATCAATGCAAAGTGATTGCTACATATTTCGGTGAATCTATTCTGGAGGTTGAGGGAATGACTTCAGTGAATATAATTCCTATGTTTCAAAGTTTGTTTCTATTTATAATAGTTTTATAATGGATATCATTGTTTTGGGTTTCCTAGTAGCCTTGTCACACCTCAAGAATCAAACCTTCATAAAGTTTGACTTCTGAAAGTTCTTGGCAAATACAATGCACCAACAATTTTTGAATTTTAGGGGTACCGGGTCATTCAGGTACTAGTCTCACTTGATCTATATGTTAATCCATCAAAATAACTAACACCTGGGTTATTTTAAGTCTAGGATGGTGAATGACCAGCCAACATGTTGCTCTCCCAACGATTGAGTGGCTACCTATGGTAAGAGATCATGTAAACTCATTTATGTAAGTGAAGGTTTTTTGCAGTATGTAAACTATTTTATGTCTATATTAGACTTTATTATACAAAATGAAGTATTCGTTATAATTATTCCTTTAGTCAAACAATCACTACAATTGCAAAACAACACCAAAGTGGGAGATTGATTCCTTTTTGAGCAGTTTACTATGATAAGAGTCTATGGTTTGGAAGAGAATCCATATCAAAAGTGAGTGTTGAATTTGGTTGTTCTAGAGACTGAAAAAAGTGAAATTCAGTTAGTTGTTGACTAAAAATCCAAGAATATTACATTAAATGTTGATCGAATGAATTTAAAAGAAAATCCAAATCTACACAAGTGTATCTATTCTTGAGTTTGATGGAATGACTACAGTGAATATACTACCTATGTTTCATTGTTTGTTTTCTATTTGTTGTGTTATATTAATGCATATTTTCCATAACATATTAGAATGTAATATGCCATAACATATTACAATGTAATATGTCATAATATATATTACTATATAACATATTACATTGTAATATTTTATAACATATTACAATGTAATTATATGTTACATTGTAACATATTATTTCCTAGTAGCCTTGTCACACCCCGAGAATCAAATCTTCATAAGGTTTGACTTTTGCAAGTTCTTGGCAAATATAATTCACCAACAATTTTTAAATTTTAGGGGTAACAGGTCATTCAGGTACCAGTCTCACTTGATCCATATGTTAATTCATCAAAACTACTCACATCTGGGTTATTTTAAGTCTAGGATGGTGAATGATCAACCAGCATGTTGTTGTCCCAACCATTGATTGGTTTCCTATGGTATGAGAACATGTCACCAGTGAAGGTTTTTTGCCATTTGTAAACTATTTTATGTCTATATTAGACTTTATTATCCATAATGAAGTATTCGTTATAATTATTCCTTTAGTCAAAGGGTCACTACAATTGCAAAACAACACCAGAGTGGGACACTGGTTCCTTTTTGAGTAGTTTACTATGATAAGATTCTATGGTTTGGAAGAGGAGCTATATCAAAAGTGAATGCTGAATTTGGTTATTCTAGAGGCTGAAAAATGTGAAATTTAGTCAGTTGTTGACTACAAAGCCAATCATATTACATTAAATGTTGATTATATGAATTTCAAGGACAAGACAAATCTACACAAGTAGGTCACTCATGTCTTACACAAATATGTGACCAAGACTCATGAAAATATGAAGAAAGTAAATAGGCATTAATCAAAGTGGAGAATTAGCTTCAAGGTGTTAAGCCCTAATTGGGCTCATTACCCCTTAATTGGGGCATATTACATTAGTAATGCTATTTTATTTATGTCATATTTATTCCATTAGTTGTAATTATACCTCCTAGTCTCCTATATATACGAAGGAGACATTGTCATTTGGAATCATCTTGTACTTGAACATTTATGTGGGGTAAAAGGAGGTTGCCCCCTCGAAGAGGCTTATTATTTAAAATTGTCTCTTTTTCAAGGCGTTGAGTACTTATTCTTAGGTTTTTCTATGCTATATTGATATTTGGTTATGAACATATGGTATCAGATCTCAAGGTCTTGGGGTTTCGCTGCTACATCTGAGACACCATGGAATTTTTGCTATAACATTTTTTATACAATGAATCAGAAGGAGCTACTTGGTGGATATTTAGTATATGGATCAAGGTACGTTGGGTTAAAATTTCATCTCTTGAGGCCTTATACTTTCGGAGACACAACCTTTATATGATAGCGTTCTGGAATCATCATGAATTGAGTCATTGCGAAAGTTTCACTATAAAACGTTTTTTGTATTGTTTCAGACCCTAAAATCTAGAGGATATTCACATAAATTAGTAAGGTATATGTGGTAGAAATTTCAGCTTCTGGGTCATCTTAAATTTGTATATACACCCTGTGGAAGATAGGGTATTTGACTAGTCCTATTGACTAGTCTCAAGAAGGTGTTCCGGGTAAAACAATCATAACTTATTCCTAGGGTATCCAAATTGAGTGACACTAGTTGCATTCGATAGTGGACAACCTGCAGTAGTTCTGGTACAAGTTGCAAAAATTTATATCAATTATTTTGTGCGGGGCATGCTATACAAGTGAGATCTTCTGGAAAGGCCAAAAATCAACAAGTTGTGGGGAAGTTACCATAAATTCCACCTGGAACATCCAATTTTTATCAGACATTTGGCATTGAAGATAAGAAATATGAGAGACCTACAAAAAATAAAAGTTCATACTCAGAAGGGCCAAAATTTTGGAGATATAATAAAAGGAAGATTGTATAGAAGAACCACCTCAAAATCAAGGTTTAAAGTGATACTTGGCCAACATGCCAGCAAAAAAGGGAACTTCTACACCAAATAAGCCTCCAGACAATCCTACTTGGACTCTTGATGAAGGTGAAGAAATGCGCAGGGACATAAATGATTTACAAAGGAATACAATAACAAAAGATGGACTACAAGAGATGATGGATTCAACAGAAGCTAAGTTTGAGGCAATAAATACTAAGATGGATTCTTTAAAAGGGGAGATCATGGGAGGATTGAAAAGTCTCCTAATAGAGAGGACACTTGAAAGTGAAAATGTATCCCATGAAATTCATGATGAGGACACAAGGAAGGTGAATCAAGAAAGGAGAAACTCCAACTTTGGGTTGAAGACCAACCACGTTCCTAAGATTGATATGAGGAAGTTTTATGGCAAGGACCCAATCACATGGATACTTCATATGGACAAATTCTGTGATCTACATAATGTGCCACATACACAAAAGGTATGAATTGCTTCTTTATATTTAGAACCCAATCAATTTGTATGGTATCAATGGCTTTATTCTTGCAAATCACTCGTCACTTGGACAATTTTCATGAAAGAAATGATAGCACACTACGAGGCCACAAGGAGCAATACCTTCTTTAGCCAATTGATAAATCTCAAGAAAAAGAGTTCAGTTACCGAGCACATTCAGAACTTCCAAAGATTGAATATAAAGGTAACAGATATTCTAGATGAGCACTTGATTGATGTATTCATAGGAACTTTAAAGGATAATATTCAACATGAGGTTCGCCTTTGGTAACCTAAATCATTGGAGAATGCATTTAGGGTGGCAAGAAATGTTGAAAGTAAAAATATGGGTATGGCTACTAGAAGGACCAATCCTAACATCTATAGAGAGAATAATGCTCCTTCTTCTAAAACACCTCAACCTACAAGGTTGACACTTCAACAATTGGAGGAAAGAAAATCAAAAGGTTTATGCTTTAATTGTGACATCAAGTATAGTAAGGGACATAAGTGTGGTGAGAAGAAATTATTCTACATAGATTGTGAAGAGGAAGAAGAACAAGAACAATAACCATCTCAAGATGAAAATGTAGAAGCAATTTTATCTGAAGAGTTGACTCCCACGATATCGTGTAATGCATTGGTTGGAATTAGCACTCCTCAAACCCTCAAGATCGAAGGATACATCAAAAATAAAAAGGTAATAGTCCTAATTGATTCTGACAGTACTCATAATTTCATTCACTATAAATTAGCCAAAGATCTCAATTGCTTTGTATATTTAGCGCCAGAGTTTCAAGTAATGATTGTAGATGGAGGAACTATCAATTTCTCAGGAAAATACAATAAGATAAATCTTACTATGGGGGAATATGTAATGAATAGTCCAATGATTGATATACCCATGGGTGGTGCTGATGTTGTACTAGGAATCCAATGGTTACAATCATTAGGAACAATGGCTTTTAATTTTCAAGAACTTTTCATGAAATTTTC
>ML778579.1:507385-519420 GCA_009831015.1 Picea engelmannii
TACTTCATGATTTTCTTCTTATTCATTGTCATCTCTTTCAATCCTTGGATGAGGACATTCAAATTCAACATGTCCTACTCCTTCACAACTAAAGAAAAAGAACTAACCTCTATTTTCTTCTTTGAAATTTGAGATGTTGTAATCTTCTTCAACTTCTTGTTCTTCTTCTGCTTCTTCCCTTGCATAAAATTCTTATAGGTTATCCCAAATCTCTTTCATTGATGCACATGATCCCACCTTGGATTTCACTGAATCTATCAATCCATCCAGGATGGTATCTATTGCCAGTTTGTTGTTCCTTTTTTCTTCCTTCTGAGATGCAGTCTTTGGTTTCTTCAAAGCATTGTATCCTGAAGCAATTGAGAACCAAACATATGCCCTAAGAGCTTTCAAGTAAGTTTCCATTCTATTTTTCCAGTATTCAAAATTTCTTCCATCAAATGGTGGAATCCCATTTGGAATGTTTCCTTCCATTTCTGCATAGGATCTTCCTTCCAGTGGTTAAACTGTACTGAAGGTAACCCACTCTGATACCAATTGTTGATACTGAGAGGGGGGTGAATCAGTATCAAGTACAATTTAAAGCCCTTTTCAACTTATACTTAAACCATTCAATTATATCCAATGAGAAATGAACAATAGTATAAGAGTTACACCAATACACCACAATACACCATGCACAATATATGAGAAATAAACAATAGTTATTGTTCAAGGGAAGTAATGACTTTCAAAGATAGCTACAACTTCCAAATGTAAAGGGAGGGATAAACCTCCAAGAGGAAGATACAATCTTCCAATTTCAAGAGAGAATTGAACTCTCCATCCTTGCCCCTTCCTTCCACCCAAGAATATATGAGAGATAATAAAACTTTAGATTAAATCATCAAAATCAACCAATCATCACATAAAACCTGATAATGCTTCTTGAGACTTCTTCAATTTATGAAATTATTCAATTCTTGGAGTACTATGATCCTATAGATAACATTAATCAATGTATTCTCTAAAACTCCTCCAAGTTTCACTCCTTGAATCCTCCTCAAAAAGAAGTTATAGAAAGAATGGTAGACTTTATTCAATTCTGGTCTATTCAGGAGACCGAACTTGCACATAATGCCTCGTGCTCAATATTTAACATCGGATTCTAAAAATCACACACACAAAACTAAAGTTTGTACTCTTTCCAATGCAATTTTTCCCACTTCATTTGGATTCTCTATGAATAAGTTATGACTTTTTTACCCGGATCACCTGTTTATTGACTAGCTTCAGGACTGGTCACAAACTCTATCTTCCACAGAGTGTATCTCCATAATTATAGCAAATAAAGAGATGAATTTTTTACCATAGGTACCTTGATATGTATTATCAATACCATAGAAATTTCACCATATGAATCGTTCTATAAAAAGTTTTATAGAAAAAATGGTAAGATGACCTGAAAATAACATACCTTAGAACACATCACCAAAAGACTTCATCCTCTCTTGAAATCTGGCCTTCTTTACTTCTGATTTCCTATGAAATTCAACTTTTATCAAATGAATGTATAATGATGTGTATTTATACCATTTATTTCACTCACTTTCAAAATTAGGGCCGACCTGACACTTTCTTATTTTGTAATTCTTTTATTTAATTATCTTCAAGGCCTACATGTACTTCCTTATTCAATTCACTTTGTCATCTTCAAAAATTTATTTCTCCTCAACCATAAGGATCCATGTGATGTTACACATACCACTGGAAACAACATGATGTATAATATCCATCCATGGGTGTTGTATATTCATGTGCATTGTCCTTCATGTCGAAATACCTTCATCAATCTTGCAGTCCAAAACCCATGACTAGGGTTGACATCAATGACAACAACCAATCTTCCAACGTACAGTGACAGTTGGGATGCACATTTCAGTTAGGGTGTAGTTGTGTCAAGGAGCCCCATATGAAACCAAGGAGAAACCCCCTTCAGATAATACACCCAACTCTATTTTCGTATAAACTCAATTAAAGTATGTGTTGCCTTGGATAATTATATATATAGTAATCCTTATGATAATGGGTTTGATTCTAATAATAATGTTTTAGTAAGATCTTGATATACATAATTATAAGGGATTTATTAAAGAGAAGGGATGGATTGTTGGGAATGGTCACAATGAATTCTCAAGTATCCCTTCAGTTGGATGTGAGGAGGAGAGTGCCATGTCTACTCAAATAAGGGACTCTAGTGAAATAATTTGGTAGGTACCCTAATTCAAATAAGAACTTGTAGACTAGAGTTACTTTAGACCTCATGGTCATGAATCACTCATAGTATGATGGGAGGGCCCCACTTCAACTTGTTTGACATACGTTAACACATGTTTTGAGTGATAAGAATAAGCACGAGTTACATGGAAGGGTAATCACCTTATTTCATTCATTGATAATAAAAAAAAGTACACGTCGTATTCTGAGAGAAATTTGTTACTTTCAAAACAGATCAATTATAATAGAATAAACAAGTTTTAATGCATCTAGCAATTTTTTTTTATTTGGAAATTTTGGGGTACATTACATATGGTATCAAAGAAAAGGTTACAACACTTGGATCTTAAACAGGGGAAAAAATGTTTGCTTAGCACATGATTTCTGTTTAATGGAAAAAATAACAAAAAATTTATTGTTACAAACAAAAAAACATTATTTATGTTGTGATAATGGCAACACAGAATAAAGAGGAGGTCATGCTTGAGGAGAATCTTGAGCAAGGACCTACTAGAGAACCTAGACAATACAGTGAAGGAAGTTCTGCCACCCAGGTTCTACCAACCATGAAAACCTCATTGTGGAACTGCAAGTTTTCAAGGCACACAATGAGAAACTAAAAAAGGCACAACAAGAACAACATGAAATAAATGAAGTATTGTTGCATAGCATAGTAACAAAGAAGAGCCCAAAAGAAAATAATTAGGAACAAGAGGTCAGCAAAAGGGCCTCTGAAAATTCTGGTCCTGAAGGAGAAAAAGGGGACAACTCTTCCAAAGGCACACCATTAGCAGAAGATAAAACAAGAATACGAAGAAAGATGAAACAGGTGGACCACCTGGAAGGAGAGTTCAATAAAATCAAACCATGCACTTTTTACAGAGAATCTAGGATCGGGGAGGAGGTTGAAGCATGGTTACTAGACATAAAAAAGTATTTCCAGATCTACAATTATTCCAGCAACATGAAGGTTGGAATGGCCATCTATAACTTGAAAGGAAAAACAAGTATATGGTGGCAGGACCTGAAGTTGGCCAAGGGCCTAAAGGAGAGACAGATGGAGTGGTCGGATTTGAAGAAATACTTTAAGAAGTAGTATTTATCTCAAAGTTACTATGAAAGAAAGACCAAAGAGTTTTATGAGCTATGACTTGGTCAAATGACTATGGATGACCTGATAACCAAATTCCTAGAATTATTAAGGTTTGTGCCTTATATCCGGGAAGACAAAGTAAAAATCCAGTGGTTCCTAAGTTTCTTACCACAGTCCTATAAGGATAAAATCGAGTTTGACAATCCCAAGACCTTAAGTGAAGTTTTCAGAAAAGCCTAAATGTGTTACGATCAATACAACCAACGGTCTGAGCTTCCCAAGGCTTGTAAAGACAAGAAACATGACATAATGAACCAGCGGAAGAAGGGATATCAAACAACCCCTTTCTGGAATGCAACAAAGAATTTCCCAAGGAAAGATTTCCACTCCAATAACCAGAACACCCAAGGAGGAGGTAGACTAGTCAATTTGGGAACCAAGAAGTTTGGGGGCAGCCCAAAAGAACCGTTAAAATGTTGGGAATGTGGAGAACCTCACTTAAGGAGTAATTTTCCACGTTTAACTTCTGCAACAAGGACTATGGTTCACAACTTGCAGGAAGCCTCTATAGTGGGAGATGTGGGCATAAGCTTACATAGGATCAATGTAACCATGGATGGCCGACAAGCTGATCACCAGTCCACCGTAGTAGAAGTTGAAGGTAAAATTAGCAATAATCATGTTTTTGTTTTAATTGATCCAGGGGATACTTTGAGTTATGCTTCTCATGATGTAGTGGATTCAAATAAAATTAAGAAAGTAAGACTTGCAAAATCTTGGCTAGTACAACTAGGAATAGGAACAAAAAGAAAAATAATTGATTTCATTTCCGACTGTGAGTTCAGTTTAGGTGGTCAAAACACAAAGATAAATTTGAATATCCTACTGTTAGGGTCTTACGATATAATTATTGGGATGGACTGGCTAGAGAAACATAAAGCAGTTTTGGATTGTTATAAAAAATCACTCACTTACAAAGACAAAAATAACATTGTTAGGAAAGTACAAGGCATACGAAAACCAATCTCAGTTAGGAAGATTTCAACAATGCAATTTAAGAAGTGTATGAGAAAAGGTTGTCAGATTTATGCTATCCAAGTGAAAAATCTGTTGGAATAAGAAAATAAACCTAGGCTAGAATATTTTCTCATCTTACATGATTTTAAAAATGTGTTTGTTGACGAAATACCTAAACTTCCCCCAAGACAAGAGATATACTTCTCGATCGATTTATTGCCGGGATCAACCCCTATATCTAAGGTTCCCTATCGAATGAGTTTACGGAATTAACAGAATTAAAGATTCAGGTACAAGAACTATTGGACAAGGAATACATGAGGACAAGTGTCTCGCCATGGGGAGCACAAGTCCTTTTTGTTAAAAAGAAATATGGAACTCTAAGATTATGCATTGATTATAGACAGTTAAACAAAATGATTGTTAAGAACAAATACCCTCTACCTAGAATCAATGATTTGTTTGATCAAGTATGTGGGGCAAAGATTTTTTCTAAGTTGGATTTAAGATCTGGTTATCAACAGGTTAGAATAAAGGATGAAGACATAAGTAAAACAACATTTAGGATGAGATATGGACATTATGAGTTTGTTGTTATACCGTTTGGTCTCACTAACACACTAGAAACATTTATGTGTTTAGTGAATAGCATTTTCAGTCAGTACTTGGATAAGTTTGTTTTGGTATTATTGACGATATCCTAGTGTATTCAGAAACATAATAAGAACATGAAGAACATCTAAGGATAGTATTACAAACTTTAAGAAAACACAAACTGTATGCTAAGTTTGACAAATGTCACTTTTATCAAAAGAAAATACAATATGTAGGACATGTAATATCTGAAGAAGGTATTGTAGTCCACCCAGAGAAGATAAGAGCCATCATGGAATGGCCTATCCCTAAGGATGTAGCAGACATTCGGTCATTCATGGAAATCACTGGGTACTACCACAAATTTATAGAGGGATTCTCTAAGATTGCATACCCTACCACATCCCTACAGAAGAAGGGAACCAAGTTTAATTAGTCACATAAATGTCAGGACAATTTTAATAAGTTAAAGGAATTATTAACAACTGCACCCATTTTAAGGGTAGTAGACCTGAATAAAGACTTCATAGTCTGCGTGGATGCGAGTAAAGAAGGTTTGGGAGGTGTCCTAACTCAAGAAGGGAACATTATTTTTTACGAGTCCCGAAAAATAAAAGAACACGAATGAAACTATGACACTCACGACTTGGAATTAGCAGTCGTCATCCATGCATTAAAATTGTGGTGACACTATATAATGGGCAAACAATTTATGTTACTAATGGATAACAATGGCATGAAATTCTTGTTTAGTCAACCAGACCTTAACACAAGGCAAGCAAGATGGTTGTCCTTCTTGAGAGAATTCGATTTCGAGGTAAGACACATCAAGGGTAAAGAAAACAAAGTGGCAGATGCTTTAAGTAGAAGAATTCATGGGTTGTTTGAGATAAACATTAGCAGGGCATAAAGGGACATTGAGGAAAGGATAAAGGTTGCAAGTAATAATGATGAAAAATACATTAAAACAATGGTATGTTTACAAAATAATGCAAAACATTAGACAAAACAGATCTGAGTTTAGACAAAATGGTCTACTACAATTCAAAAAAAGATTTTACATACCGGATTCTGTTGAATTAAAGTTAACAGTTTTGGTCAAAGTACAGAAGAAACCATATTCTAGTCATCCAGGATACTAGAAAATGGTAACAACACTAAGGAAATTATTTTATTGGCCTAATATGAAAGGAGAGACAACAAAATACTTGTCTAAGTGCCAATATTGTCAACAGGTGAAAGCTGAACATCAACACCCAGCTGACCTGTTGCAGCCTCTACCTGCACCAGAATGGAAATGTGAGACTATATCACTAGATTTTATCACAGGTTTTCTTAGAACTCAAAAAGATAATGATTCAATTATGGTAGTAATTGATAAGCTTATCAATTCTGCACATTTTATTCCTGTAAAATCTACTTATAAATCTATTAGCATCGTTGAAATATTCATGAAGGAAACTTTTATACTACATGGTATTCCTAAAATGGTGATTTCGGATAGAGATGTAAAGTTTACATCTACGTTTTGGAAAGAATTGTTTGCAGGGTTGAATACTAACTTGAATTTTAGCACAAGCTACCATTCACAAACGGATGGGTAGATTGAACAAATGAGCCAAATCTTGGAATATATGCTATGAATGTATGTAATGATGAAGCCATGTAAGTGGGAAGACTGCCTACACTTGGTGGAATTTGCATACAATAATTGTTACTAGACCTCGACTGAGATGATCCCCTTCAAAGTACTATATGAAAAAATGTGTACAACTCCGATTAGCTAGGATAACCCACTTGACAAACTCATTTCTAGACCTCGACTAGAAATGCTCCATGAAATGGAGAATATGGTAAGAAAAGTACAACAGAATTTAAAATAGGCACAAGACAGACAAAAACATTACGTAGACCTGAAAATAAGACACCAAGAGTTTCAAGTTGGAGACCACATGTATTTAAAAGTCAAAGAATGAAGAATTTCATTAAATCTAGGAAACGTTTCCAAGTTGGCACCCAGGTTTTGTGGCCCTTTCGAGATATTAGCTCGAATTGGACCCATGGCATATCAACTGGCACTTCCCGCAAATCTAAAAATTCATAATGTATTTCATGTTTCTCTGTTAAAAAATTATGTTCATGATCCTACTCACATGATTGATTGGAACATGGTGTAGGTGGAACCATAAGGTGAGTTCCAAGTGGAACCTCTGCTCATTCTGGACAAGAAAGAAACAATAGTATGGAATGAAGTTGTCGCCCAGGTAAAAGTGCAATGGAAGCACTTTAGTCCTTAGGAGGCCACTTGGGAATTGGAGGAAGATTTGTAGAAATCTTATCCAACCCTATTCTAAGAAAGGAACGAACACTGAGGACAATGTTGTATTGAAGGGGGAAAGGATGTAATATCCCCAAAAATGAATTATTATTGAATTCAGAATACACTTAGCAATTTATTTCCATTTTGGCAAATTCAAATTTGAAAATGTATTTCCATTTATGGCAATTTCGAATTTTGAATTTGGTTAATTGTAATTTATTATTGTGACTGTTGGGAAAATATTTGATTTTCCCAACCAACTCTTTGACTATGACACTTGTAAGAAACAAATATTTTTTATATTTATTACTGAGAGACAAATGGAAAAACCAGGTTGAAATCAGTTGACCATGACTCCATGAGTGCGGAACATGTTGGAACTACCTCAGGGCTGAATTTTACAAGTGGAAAATCAGGAATTTGGCCATTAGCAGCCCCTACAAATCAAGGATTTGTAAAGCTGCAAAAATTCCCAAAGGGGAAAAGACCTAGGCACAAGATGCTTTTTCATATATAGCATATGGGAGGAGGTAGGAAATTGCCTGGTATGCTGGGAAAAAGAATATCACTTTCTATTACGAGAACTATTTTCTGAATGTGAGGCAAGGAGAATTATTTGATCTCAAGAGGAGACTAAAGCTAAAGAGGATTTTGGAGTTTGTCCTCATGGATTCATGGTCAGGCTAGGGGGTGAACAGAGCAAGTAGATTGGTTGTTTGGTTCTATGGTTAGGTGGAACTTGGTTGTTCAATTTTTTGTCTCAGTGCCTGGTTAAGATATGTACTTCTACTTTCCTTATTGATTTGTTTTATTGATTAAAAGGCTAAGTAGAATGAGCCTTTGCAATTTGATTTTTATTTAATGAGTAATGTTAACAAAGCTACCATGTGTTAGTTGTTGTAGGTACACGGGATATACCTATAAGTTAAACAAAATAGAAAAATTATTACTGTGTTAGTTATAACCCCTTCCAGGCATATGAATATATACATATAGGTACTCAATTTTTAATGATCTTTGAACTTTGAAAAATGCTAAATATAATTCTCGAAGTATTTATATATATATATATATATATATATATATATATATTGTTGTAGATTCAAATATACATAGCTATATAAATATCTAAGGAACATTAGATTTTACAAATACCAAAGTGAAATTCAGAATGAATACAAGAATGAGAAATACATATATGTATATGTTGATGCTCGTACAAAACTTTAGTGCCAAATAAACACCTTAACACTAATATGCAGGAATATTTTTAGACACTTGGGCCCCATGAATTTTTCAAGTAACCATCCTTTGATAAGGCTGTGCCAAAGCATAAAGAATTGTTACAATTCATATTTACCATAGTAAAACTATAAGAGGAGATTTCAATTTTTATACAGTACTTCTTGTAGAGGCTACTCAAGACATCACAGTACTTTGTTTGAGTTATAGACATTCTGTGTGTTTTATTACAATAATAAATAAATGATCTGTATACACAGAGTTGTGGGACCCAAGTCTTTACAAATAAAGTACCCTGGTTAGAAACCCAGTGCCACTTGAAACCATGCCCGAACATTCAAACTAATACTAAAATTCAGAACCCGAATACTTTTTCCACATAGGGCGATGTCCTGGATCTGGAGAGTACGAATGCTTAAAGTCCTACAAAGAAATCAAGAAGTTATAATTAGTGTTAAGTTAGAAGTCAACAAAATTTAAATACTGAATATAGAACAATTACCAGGATAAATTTTACGAAATGGAAATATTGCAGATTTAACATATGGACTTCACTTAGCTTGTGATTTGGGGAACAAATGTTTGTTCTTCCATTTGCGTCGATGAGGAAATTGTCCATAGTCCCGAAGGGGGGAGTGGAACAAGGATTTCCTGATGGGTACCCTCGCAACAAATAGGGGTCCCATAATTATATTTTGGTAATCAAATCTTTAACCAAATATTTTAGAAGGAAATAAACAAGAAACATTCTTGAACAAGAATTATAAAGAATGTACAGTATAAAACGTACTCCACAATAATTTCACAAAATCGGATCACAAATAATATTACGAGATTCTTCCCTCATAAATATAAGAAAAATTACAGGTCGATGAAAAAGAATAAACAGAGTTTTGGATACCTAAATCTCTGTTCCTTTCTTCATACGAACGAGGTGAAATTTGATAGATTAACTACCGGATTCCAGAACAGAGAGTATGGATAATCTTTTAAAAGTTATTAAGTTCTGAAATAATATTACAAAGTGGAAATCCTAACTTTGTATCTATGCATGTACATGAACAGATAGGGAAAATAGAGTAATTGTTGATTAAAACAAAACCTTATACAACAGTAAATAAATCCTCACCACAGCTACTTGGATTGATTTGCAAATTCACAACTTTAAATCTGAGAATGCAATATTTCCATAGTGAGTCGGATATAAGAGATTAATACTGCGAAGACTTAATGCTAATACAAACAAAATAAATAAGGGAAAAGTGCAACCCATATCTACAAAGAATTCAATAGGAGAATAACCAATTAAAAGGGTGAATTTAAGAAATGAGGATCGAGTCCTGGCCTTGACGGAGAACCCTCGCGAAAGGAAATATGGGTTATTGTAGTGTCCCAAAGATCGAGCCCTTTGTAAGTTTGAGGTATGAAATGAATTGTAAATATGTTTTATAGGCTGGTGAGCCAAGTTTATATAAGCTGGTAGGCTTATGTGATTGTTAGGCTAGAGAGCCTAAGGGTTGAACACCAAGAGCCTACTTTTGTATATGTAATCATGCAGAGAATTAATAAAATATAAACACTACCGTGTGCAGGCTGACAATATGAATGAGTGATGGGGGACTAAGCATCCATAGAGAGGGCAAGGAATTAGGGGCTGGAAGGTGGTAAAAGGGGCTAAGTGTTGAGCCTATGGGGCTAAGCCTAGGGGATTAAGTCCTTAAGAATAATATTTTAATATTATTCCGAAAGACATGTGAATATTACGTTTTTACCCTAAGTTCTTTTGGAATGACATGTGACTTCCAAAGGGTGGAAGGAATGCATGCTGATGGAAGCATGCAGTTCCAAGGGTGACAAGTGTCAACCCTGGTGCATGCGAATAAAACGGCCAAGATGAGCCATGAGAGGAGTTCCTCCTCCACTCTACCTGACCTTCTGAATGTGAATGGTCTGACCTCTGCAAGAATACCCTGGTGCATCTTCTGAACCGTACGCTTCATCCGACCCGGGAAGAGACCTCGTGCAATTCTGAAACTATGGGGGGAAAAGTCTTTGTTGAGTTCGGGGATAGTCTGTGTTGATTCTAGAAGGCCGAGACACCCTCTATTTAAAGAGATAAAGCCTTTGTGTGGAATATTTGTTCCCAAGCCATAACCGTGAGACCATCCTGTCATTTTTTAGCCTATTGGAAAGCCTGTGTCTGTTTTCCCCATTGGATGTTGTGGCCACGCAGTGTTGGACTGCATGTGGCTTGTTGGCCAGTTTGAACAACACTCTCTCCAGGTGAGAGAGGTGATTGAATTGAAAGAACAGGTTGCTTGGCCTATGAGCGACTCTCTCTAGGTGAGAGAATGCATAGAGGAAGGAGATAAATCCTAGAAGGAACCCTGTAGTTTCCATAGAGCTCGGAGACTTTTGGTCTGGTCTGTTGCTGTAACCCAAGGCAAGGGAGGTTAGCAACCGAAGGACTGTCTAAGTGACAGAGAAGGTGTATACTCCTAGGGTGGAAAAGACATGTGGGGAAGGAGAGTCTGTGGGCAGTGAGCATGAGTGGTTCCTGGGAGAGAATTCCTTCCTTGTGACTGTGTGTTTTCCTTGTAACCTCAGCCTAGGCTAGGATTCCCTGCCTTGGGGGTGGAGCTTAGTCCCAACTCGGGGGTGACCCACTGCTGAGTTGATGTGTAGTGTGGTATAAGGTTGGGAGGTTTGTGGAAGGCCTGCACTTGGTTGGTTGAACTACCACTGTTTCAAAGATAAGTACGAGATGATGCTTTAATTACATTTATGTATCTCTGTGTATTATAATTATCATGTATTCTACTGTGGATTTGGATTAACGTTAATTCCATGGATTATTTATGTTATTAATAATTCTTATGCTTACTCTAAGCTTAAATGTGTTTCTTTGATTAAACACATTTTGTTTTTATAAGGCCTGTATGAGTTGTTTTTCGCAAGGTAGTGCCTGCCTAGCCCTGGCAGGGGGTGAAGAGCACTACAGTTTGGTAACAGAAAGAGTGTTACAATTCTGTATCAAAGCGATACATCTCAAAGTGAAAGAGTGTTACAATTTGGTATCAGAGCGATACAGCTCAAAGTGAAAGAGTGTTACAATTTGGTATCAGAGCGATACAACTCAAAGTGAAAGTGTTACAATTTGGTATCAGAGCCAAGGTTTCAACACTGAGCCTAGATGGGCCAGTTGAGTGGTCTTTGGACCGAGGGTGCGAGGAGAAATTGTGTCTGGAGGACCGATTTTAGACCCTGGAATGATCCAGGTGTGTCAAGGATACTTGTTGTTCTTAATATGTAGGAACACAATGAAATAAAAAAATACACATAAATACAGAGATGCAGTGGAAATAAGACTTCATTTCATTAATAACAAATGACTGAAATATGCTTACAGACAGAATAGAAATAAAATAGCTAGGGTGCTGGTAGCTTATCTCTGAGAAGAGATGTGGCTGCTACTCGTATCCATGAGAAGATGATTACAATGAGGCTCTAGAG
>ML778579.1:562700-577647 GCA_009831015.1 Picea engelmannii
TTAACTTGTGAAAGTATAAAAGATATTAAATTAATAATAAAAGGAAAAGACTAAATAGCGCAACTGCCATTTTGGCTCTAATAAAAGGCGAAGGAAGGGAAAAATAAAAATTAGGAAACTAAGGAATGGAGGAAACATAATAAAGGAAAAATGGGGACATATGGTAAAAATCAAGGTCAACATAGTAAGGAATCGGCAATAAAGAACCTTCTAATTTGAGCTAATTTAGCAACGTCATTTTTAGGGAAAGTATTTAAAACATGTAAAGGGATCTAGGAACACCTAGGAGTAAATTTAGGAGAAACTCTAGGTGGGTGAGGGAAATGAGACAATTAAGAAATTTAAAGAAAATAATTATTGGAGGAAAGAGGGGGATGGACGACACTTGTGCGAAGGAGAATATTTAGAATATTTTTATTAAAACTTAATTTAAATGTGATTTAGGGAAAGTTGGAGGGTCTAAAAACTCTATAAAAGAAAGGGAAGATGAGGAATAAAATGGGATCGACTGTTAGCGTAACGTTATGCTGACGGATTTGTGACTTGAATGATTACTTGTGGGGAGTTTGGATTTTTCAAGCTCGGATAAGAGTGGTAGATCGGCCTTGCAAGGCGAGCTGGGAAGCTAGACATACCATCTGGATAGTGTGTGGCCCCTTTGCAGCTCGGGTGGCTAAGGGGGAAGCAAAGTACCCCTAGCGATTGGCTGGGAGGTACCAATGAGGTCTCGACGGTCAATGAGCAGGAGTGGCACGGAGCGCGTGGACGACACTCAGAGAAGCAAAAGGGCAATGGTACGCTCCTTGATTTGTAGAGTAGAATGCATTAGGTTATGATTAGATCTATTTGTGTAATGGTAATCTATATGGATGAATGTTTAATTTCAATAGATGTTGGTTATCGTTGGGCTAAATGGTTGTTCTTTATTTTCTTACTCTGGCGGATTGTTGTGTTTTTAATACTGCTGTAAATTTTACTGTGTAAATTGAGTAACCTCTAGCCTAGTAGTTATCCTTTCATTTCTATCCCCTGTACAACTTAGCTCACTATGTACCACCAAGCTGGAAAACTGTTTCTGGATCACTATGAATCTGAAATCCTTTTGGCAACATGAGATAGTGGGGCAGACTCTCTTATTTCCTTTCTTCTGGAGGTGGCAATCAAACCTTGGACATTGTTTTGCTATCTATTCCTACTTCTTGACTCATTACTGGCCGGATTTCTTTATTTTTAAGGAAACCTTTACTGTTGTTTTTGTTGGTGGTGTCAGCGATCGATCCTTCTGCTAGCTGTCAGCGTTCCCCCTCAGACCTCACTTATTGACTGTGATACCATCCCTTGACTCGATAAAGCCAAAAATTTTCGACCTTGCATACTGCGCATCTGATTTAAATGGTATTTCATTTCACCCTGCTTGATTTGCGAGGGCTTTTAGGATTGTCGGGCAAGGGATGTTTTTTTTGTTGGGAGGTAGTGATGGTTCATGTTGAAGCATCGCAGGTTTCCAGTGCTCAGTCGTTCCTTCAAATCTTCTCTGGAGTCTGGGTTGCTTGGCGTTGCTGAGGCATTTCCATGAAATAAAATTTATTTATGTTGAATGACGGTCGCAGATTAACCCTTCTGGGGACCTGTGCATTCCTTTAAAAGTTGTTGTCTCAGAAGCCATGATGCCAGCGAACTCTTGGGCATTTTCTTCTAGCCTGGTGTCTTCAGCTAATAGCTGGAAAAATTAACTGAGAAATCTCTGTCCCTATAAATTGCCCTCATGCATGGCTGTATGGCCTTTTTCTCTGCCCAAGTCGTGTCCAGGTTGTCGGTTGTCTAGCCGCATAGTTTCTTTCCTCCCTAAATTTTTACCACTGTTTCTGAATCTTACCATGATTCTCACTTAATAGCTGACCGTGTATCCTTGGCTGGATGGACCACCGATAGGGGCCACGAAGGGTTGATTGTGTCGTCTCCTTGATGATGGTCGTTAGGTGTTCTCGCCAGCATTTCCATTGCTACCCTTCAGCCTTAACGTAGTTGATGCCTGTGTCTTCCTTTTTACTTAACCGAAGCTCATGGTAGATTTGCATCCCAAAACAACTCAGTATTTGTCCGTTGGACCTGCGCTGAGACTGCGGTCACCAGTTGACAGCGTCCTAGTTTTAGACCTCCCTTTCATCACTGTATTGCTTTATTATGGGTGGCAGCGAGATTTCCTAGATTTAATTGATTAGATTTTCTGGTGGCCCGCAACAACAGACAACAATGATTCTATTTTTAATGTATTTTTATTTACAGTTATCACATCAATTATTGTTATACATGGTGGTCAACAGACAACTTAAATAGGTTTTCATTTAAATAGAACAAACTTGGGTGGTTGACGTTATGATTGCCCATCTCTTAGTTTATTTTTTCATCTATTCTTATAATGAACTTAATAACACAATATCCATGATTGCGCTTGACTGTGGTAAGACCACCGATGACCCAATGCCGGGAGGATTTCTCTAAGTTGAAATAAATCACCTTTCGGGTTATACAATACCTTTTTGCTAATGAGAATATAGGAGTCTTCTTAGGATAGACGAAATCTATTTTTAATGTTTATAGGTGGTTAGTTTTCTAATTTAAAGGACGCTTGTTAATTTCTGCAAATTAGCACGTGAATGTGGATGACCAACCTAAGTTGAATTGTGAGCCAGCTCGTTTTAAATTCTTATCCTTGTCCTTGTAAATGTTTAAGCCATGTCCTTAAATGCGTAACATTGTTTCTTTTATTATATTAACCATCTTGTCAATTTCTTCAAGTCATGACAGGTGTCTAATGCCGCACAATTTACTTTAATTTATTCATAGCTTTTAAGTTATTTTGGCTTGCTCCATTTATGGCGTAATATTAATGTATATTTTTAATGCTTGCTTTAAAAGAATTTAGAATATTGCATCTATCATGGATTTGTAATCGTTGGGTCGTTGCACTAACTAATTGTTGGCTATTGATTTATAATTTAGATATTTGAGTTAATGTTAATGTTAATTTATACGATGGCGTTAAAAAGGATTTTGAATATGGCATCAATTATGGATTACGATCAATGCATTGTTGAGTCAATTATTGGTTCATAGTTAATGAATATCGAATTATAAACTTAGATCTTGAGTGAAGGTTAACCTGAACTTTTACATTGAATGCCTTTAATGACTTTAGAATGTTGCGTATTTATTGAACTATAGTTATAAACTAAATGTTAGTTTTTCTTTAAATGATAAGTTTTAACCATTCATTATTTTGATTAAAATTAGGATAAATTACTGGGTTAAATGTTTAACTAGTCGAAGTTCAGACTTGTATAAAAACGTTCCTTGAATGTTGTTTTAGAGGGTACCTTGATGACGATTTATGATCTAAAGTTGCGCAATGGAATGACCTTAAGACTCATTTAGATTGTAGTCCCTGGTTTAATTTTTGTTGTACTTTGTTGAAATCCTTTAGTCACTTGGTCTGCCTGTGTCGGGCAGGATGTAGACACCTCCATGTTCCTCAGAACAGTCGCCAGCCCTGAGACCTTAAATGGTTAAAATCGATGGAAAACTGGGCTTGAGCATTGCTTATGTGTCTTGGAGGTCCTAACCATTGCAGGGTAGGACGGGCGGGTAGTCAGTCTTACTTCTTTTCGATTGATCTTCATTAAAGGCACACAGTTACTTGTTGAGAGACTTATTTCGTCTTGTTGTATTAGTCATGGTTTGCGCCTTGTCAGGTGGTGACACAGAGTTGAATGTGTTTACTTCCCTTGTTCATGCGCGCACACACTTTTAAACAAAAAAAATAAAATTGCACTTGTTCTAAGAGGTTTGTCGCCATAATGAGGAGGTTCGTTACAATGTTAAGCGCATACCACTAAGCCACTTCTTTTCAACTGTGGGGTATAGATCCGTTCCATGGCTATATATATATATATATATATATATATATATATATATATATATATGGTAAGCAAATATTCATTTTCAAATGGACAAATTAAATAGTATTGCACGCAACCCATAGGAATCTCTTGTGTAAAGAGAGACTAGGACTATAAGTCCTAAGTCTAGTCTACAGTATACATATTTATGTATATAGATGAGTAGGTTGGAGACTAAAAGGAATTACTAAAACCCTTGGAAGATTAACTGTATAAGTTTCTATATCAAGAAAGATAGACAGGTATGTAAATAACATCATGTGGTAGGATGAACTTGAATTTCATCACATAAAATTATAACAGGAATGAAAATTTCTTCCATCTATCAACAAACATATAAAATGAAATTGGTTATTAATGCCTCATAGAAAAAAAACATTATGACAAATTTGAGGTACATTACATATGGTATCAAAGAAAAGGTTACAACACTTGGACCTTGAACAGGGCCACATTTTTATTTAACACGTATTTTTGTCTATGAAAAAAAACAAAAACTAACAAACCATTACTGTTACAAATATAAAACACTTTTTTGTTTTGTGTTAATCATGGAAGCCCAGCATGATGAAGAAATCAGACTTGAGGGGAATCCTGAACAAAGACCTTCTGAAGATCCAAGACAGAATAGTGATGGAAGCTTACCCACTAAAGTTCTGGAAATGATGAGGAATTTCATCATTGAGCAACAAGTTTTCAAAGCAGACAATGAGAAACTGAGGAAGGCACAGCAGGAACAACAGGAGATAAATGAAGTCCTGTTGCATAGTATAGTGACAAAGAAAATCCCAAAGGATGATAACCATGAAGAAGAGGTCAATAAAAGGGCCTCCAAGAATTTTGGTCCTGAAGCAAAAAAAGGGGACAGTTCATCTGAAGGTACACCTTTAACTAAAGATAAAACAAAACCAGATAGAAAGAGGAAGCAGGTAGATCACGTTGAAGGAGAATTTAAGAAAATCAAACCCGCTACCTTTGATGGGGAATCCATAACAGAGGAGGAAGTTGAGGCATGGTTATTAGACATCAAGAAGTATTTCCAGATCTACAACTATTCCATCAATATGAAGGTCAGAATGGATATCTATAACTTGAAAGGAAAAGACAACATTTGGTGGCAAGATATGAAAATTGGCCAAGGGCCTAAAAGAGAAACAGATGGAATGTGCAGACTTTAAGAAATATTTCAAGAAATAGTACCTATCTGAAAGTTACTATGAAAGGAAAACCAAACAATTTTATGAGCTACGACTTGGTCAGATGACTATGGAAGATTTGATAAACAAATTCCTAGAATTAATAAGGTTCGTACCTTATATCTGGGAGGACAAAGTAAAAATCCAATGGTTCCTAAGTTGTTTACCACAGTCTTACAGTGATAGAATCGAGTTTGATAACCCCTAGTCTTTGAGTGAATTATTCAGGAAGGCTCGAATGTGTTACGACTAATACAAACAACAGACAAAATTTCCCAAAGCTTGGAAGGATAATAAATAGGACCAAATGAACCAGCGGAAGAACGGATACCAACCAACTCCTTATCAGAACATAGCAAAAATATTTCCAAGAAAATATTTTCACTCCAACAATCCAAATACACAAGGCAACAATAAACCGATAAATCTGGGAACAAATAAGTTTGGGGACAATCCCCATGAACCATTAAAGTGCTGGGAATGTGGAGAACCTCATATAAGGAAGAACTTCCCACGTTTAAATTCAACAACTAGAAATGTTGTCCACAACTTGCAGGAATCCTTGTCCACAACTTGCAGGAATCATCGACGATGGGTGATGTGGGCAGAATCTTGCATCAGATAAATACAGCCATGGATGGCTGGCAAGCTGACCACCAGTCCTCTGTGGTGGAAATCGAACGTAAAATCAATACCACTTGAATTTTTGTTTTAATTGATCCTGGAGCTATGTTAAGTTATATCACTCCCGGGGTAGTATATTCAAATAAACTTAAGAAAATGAGACAGGAAAAATCATGGCTGGTACAACTAGCAACAGGAACAAAAAGGAAAGTGGTTGACTTTATTTCTAATTATGAGTTTAGTTTAGGTGGTCAAAACACAAGGACAAATATGAACATTCTACCACTAGGATCTTATGATGCAATTGTTGGAATGGATTGGTTAGAAAGGCATAAAGAAATGCTAGACTTTTATGAAAATACACTTAAGTATAAAGACGAAAATGACACCACTAGGACAGTTCAAGGTATACAAAAGCCATTATCAATTAGACAAGTTTCAACAATGCAATTCAAGAAATGCATGAGAAAGGGTTGTCAAGTTTACGCCATCCAAGTAACAAACCTGTTAGAAAAAGAAGATAAACCCAACTTGGAGGACTTTGTTGATTTACATGATTTCAAAGACGTGTTTGTTGATGAAATACCTAAATTACCCCCTAGAAGGGAGATAGACTTTCCTATCGACCTGCTACCTGGTTCAAACCATATCTCTAAATCACCTTACTGAATGAGTTTACCGAAATTGACATAATTAAAAATTCAGCTATAGGAATTATTGGACAAAGTGTATATTAGACCAAGTGTTTCACCATGGGGAGCACTAGTCCACTTTGTGAAAAAGAAATATGACACTCTAAGAATATGGATCGATTATAGACAATTAAACAAAATGACTATTAATAACAAGTACCCCTTACCTAGGATAAACATTTTGTTCGATCAAGTAGGCGAGGTAAATATCTTTTCGAAGTTGGATTTATGATCTGGTTATCACCAAGTTAGGATAAAAGATGAGGACATAAGAAAAACAAATTTTTGATCAAGATATGGACATTACGAATTTGTAGTTATACCTTTCAGACTCACTAATGCGCCAACCATGTTTATGTGTTTAATGAATAGTATTTTCAGTTAGTACTTGGAAAAGTTTGTATTGGTATTTATTGGCAATATTCCGGTCTATTCTAAGACATAAGAAGAACACGAAGAACACTTGATATTAGTTCTGCAAACTTTAAGGAAACACAAACTGTATGCTAAATTTGATAAGTGTGATTTTTGTCAAAAGAAAATACAGTACCTAGGACATGTAATATTTGCAGAAGGAATTGCAGCCGATCCTAAGAAAATAAGAGCCATCATGGAATGGTCGGTACCTAAGGATGTAGCGGATATCCAGTCATTCATGGGAATCACTGGATATTACCGCAGATTTATAGAGGGATTTTTCAAAATTTCTTACCCTATCACATCGTTACAAAACAAGGGGACCAACTTCAACTGGTCACAAAAGTGTCAAGGCAGTTTTAATAAGTTAAGGGAATTGTTAACAACCACACCCATTTTAAAGGTAGTAGATCCAGACAAAGACTTCACCGTCTGTGTAGATGTGAGTAAGGAAGGACTAGGTGGTGTCCTAACCCAAGAAGGGCATGTTATTTTCTATGAGTCCCGAAAACTAAAGGAACACGAGTGAAACTACGTCACTCATGACTTAGAACTGGCAGCAATAATACACGCCTTAAAAATGTGGCGACACTACATAATGGGAAGAAAGTTTTTTTTATTGACTGACAACAACGACGTGAAATTTTTGTTTAGTCAGCCAGACCTTAATGCAAGGAAAGCAAGGGGGCTAGCCTTCTTGAGCGAATTCAACTTTGAGGTAAGACATATCAAGGGTAAGGAAAATAAAGTATTTGATGCTTTAAGAAGAAGAGTTCATGGGTTATTTGAAATAAATGTTAGCAGGGCAGAAAGAGATCTTGAATAGAGGATAAAGACGACAGGTAATAATGACGAAAAGTACACTCAAACAGTGGAAAAATTACAAGACACTACAGGGAACTAAGAGTTGTTAAATGGTCTACTACGATTTAAAAATAGAATATACATACCAGACTCGACAAAATTAAAGTTAACAGTTTTGGATGAAGTGCATACGAAACCATATTTTGGGCATCCAGGATACGAGAAAACGATAACAACACTTAGAAAATTATTTTATTGGCCTAATATGAAGGGAAAAACAACAAAATACTTAGCTAAGTGTCAGGATTGTTAGTAGGTAGAATCCGAACACCAACATCCATCCAGCCTGTTTCAGCACTTACCGGTGTCAGAATGGAAATGGGAGACTATATCGCTGGACTTTATTACAGGTTTTCCTAGAACTCATAAACAAAATGATTCTATTATGGTGGTAATCGATAAACTCAGTAAGTCCACACACTTTATTCCTATAAAGTCTACTTTGAAAGCTATTAACATTGCTGAACTATTTATGAAATAAATTTTTAGGCTGCATGGTATTCCTAAAATGGTGATTTCGGATAGAGACATAAAATTTACATCTTCTTTTTGGAAAGAATTGTTTGCAGGGATAAATACTAACTTGAATTTCATAACTATTTATCATCCACAAACGTATGGACAGATTGAACGAACAAACCAAATCATATAATATATGCTCTGCATGTATGTAAGAAAAAAACCAAGCAAGTAGGAAGACTACCTGTACTTGGTATAATTTTCATACAACAATGGGTACACAACTTCAACTAAAATGAGCCCCTTTGAGGTACTGTACGACAGAAAGTGTACCACTCCAATTAGCTGGGATAACCCAGTTGACAGACTCATGGTTGGACCATAAATGCTCTAGGAAATGGAGAGTATAGTAAGAAAAGTACAACAGAACTTAAAAGAGGCACAAGACATGCATAAAAGTTATGTAGACCATAAAAGAAGACACTTGGAGTTTCAAGTGGGAGACCATGTTTACTTAAAATTCAAAGCCCAAAAAAGTTCACTAAAGATAGGCAACTATGCCAAGTTGGCACCCAAGTTTTGTGGGCCCTTTGAGATACTAGCTCGAATTGGACCCATAGCATACCAAATTGCACTTCCAGCCAATCTAAAAATTTACAATGTATCTCATGTTTCTTTGTTAAAGAATTATGTTCATGACCCTACTCATATGATTGATTGGAACTTGGTGCAGGTGGAACTAGAAGGATATTTCCAGGCGGAACCTCTGTGCATTCTGGACTGGAAAGAAATAGCACTTCGGAATAGAGTCGTCACTGAGGTAAAGGTGCAATGGAAGCACTTTATCCCTGAGGATGGCACTTGGAAGTTGGAGGTAGATTTGCAGAAATATCATCCAAAATTGTTCCAAAGAAGGAACGAACACTGAGGACAATGTTTTATTGAAGGGGGAAAGGATGTGACATCCCCAAAAATAATTTATTTTTAAGTTTGAAATTTCTTAGGAAAATTATTCCATTTTTGGTAAATTCGAAATTGGAATTTTTTTGCCATTTTTGGCAATTCCGAATTCCAAATTTAATTAATTGTATTTGATTATTGTGACTATTGGGAAGAGACCTGATTTGAACCACCCAACTTATTGACTATGACACTTGTATGAAACAAAATATTTTATAATTATTGCTGGAAGACAAATGGAACAACCATGTTGAAATCAACTGACCATGACTCCATGAGTGGGGAACATGTTGGAACTACCTCAGGGTTGATTGTTACAAGTGGAAAATCTAGAATTTGGCCATTGGAAACCTCTAAAAATCAGGGATTTGGAAAGCTATGAAAATTCCCAAGGGAGGGAAAAAGACTAGGAAAAAATGACTTTGGATATATGGCACATGTGAGGAGGCAGGACACTGCCTAGTATGCTGGGGAAAAATTATTGATTCTTGCTTCTATGAAAACTACTTGTTGAGTGTGAGGAAAGGAGAAGATGACTGAAAAACTGAAAGGAATTTGTTGAGGAGGAGTTCCGAGTTATGCCTCATGGATTCATGGTCAAGCTAGGGGGTGAATAGGACAAGTGATTTGGCTGCGCTGTTCTAAGGTTGGGAGGAACGTGGTTGTTCCCTTTGTCTCCCAGCGAACTGGTTCATATATGTTATCCTATTCCTTCTCTGTTTGAATGATTAAATAAATAATGTATGGATTTCCTCTGTTGTATCATATTGATGAGTGAATGTTAATTTCTGTGTGATACTAGTTGAAAGAATTTCTTGGTCAAGCTTCTGGAAGAATTCATTATGTAGGCTAGATTACTGCTATATAGTGATAAACTGTAGGATAATTTCCCAGTTAATCGAAAGTCCTTATGCAAAAATATCTATGTATAAATGGGATTGAAATCAATTTTATATACATGTGTATTTACATTCCTGTAAGTAAATCTCAAAGTCATTACACTTATTCGAGACTTCCATTCTCGCATAGAATTGAATCAGAACTAGTACGAAACATTATTTATTTCACGATTTATATATTACATATATGTGTGTGTGTGTGTGTGTGTGTGTGTATTTACTTTTGGCGATCTACACAAACATTATAGAAGAAAACAAAGATTAAATGTCAACAACATAATATATATATATATATATATATATATATATATATATAGATCTGTTCCTATACTATATAAGTAATAAATTGTTCCAACAGGCATGTAACTACAACTGTATAAATGAAATGCTAGATGCAGGAGGCTAATGTTCTTTTTTGAAATAGAGAATTTGGAACCACTTACGCGTATCATGTAATACGATAAAAGTTGAAATTTCCTAGCCATAGTAATTGTAACAATTCATTCCAATCTCGATACAAATTGATACAATAAAATAAAAGAATACCAATACCTCTATTGATACAGTTAAATTCTGGAAACATAGTAGTACCGGGACAATCAAATTGAATAAATATAAGTTGATATTCCCTTGGTTTTAATATTTCAAATTTAACAGTAAACAACGTTCGGCAATCAAGAGACAAACTCGTTATGATTCCGCATATCATTCCAAGTATACATGACAGGAACCGTGAATCAGTATTAAAGAAATTTATTACATATCTTGACCAGACTTAAAATCAAATGAGGATCAAATACTTATGTAAGTACTATGTGTTATTCCAACAATGGAAACACTACCACAAGATGGGCTTACTCTTCAACCAAACGATACTGAAGTCGAAATAGAACTACATTTTTAACAGAAAATTTGGATGGGACCATGACCTCCATTTTTCTAGAACCAGTAAAGGTAAGTCTGAAAGATGTTGGGCACGGAACCCGAATACCTTTTTCATTGAGGATAGGGGTGGGCATCCGAAACTTGTGCAGATGGAAGCTCTGCAAATTGTACCCTTTAAATATTAGTAATTATATCAAAGAAAGGTAAACGAAAACAACAACAAAATGATAATTGTTAGTAACAGAGTATTCCAGAGTGGTACTCAACTTTTGGCATGTAGGCTCGTGTCTTTTCCTTGTAACTTTATGGCTGGATAGACATCCGGGCTGAGGGAGGATGGTGCAATGACTCACTTATGGGTACCCTTGCATCAACAGGGCCCATAATTAGTGTTGGTACCGAATCGCAAAATCCATTACTCATGAAATGAAATAATTGACAGTGCTAGTTTCTTTTAACATACAATCGATATAAGCCATGTTGTGCAAAGACATAGTATAAAATTTTCATGCAGAATAGAGTCTATACCTAACTATTCAGTTTAAACCCTTCCAGAACCAAACTGCAGAGAGTATTTATAAATCAACAATCAATACAGGGATATCCTTCTACTGAATCCAAATGGGGTATACTACGATAATGACAATAAATTCTATAAGCTCAAAGGACTTTATATACCGTAGGATATCTTTAATGTATTGTTCGAAAAATCGCATAGGTCACATTTTAATGACACCAAACATAAATATGTTAGACATAAAAGAAAACAACATATGCGAAGAACCAGCTAAATCTTGATGAAATTATAGAAGTATGGATTCACCCCTTTACAAATAAAGGAAAGAAAAAATAATGTATTATTTATTTCCCAGTGGGACCATTCCTTTCCGAAAGAGAATTATCGCACAGTCTCATAAAGATCCAACATCAGTCCTCGACTTACGGACTGTAAGGGGTAACGATAACTGAAAGTTACGAAACCCTAGGAGTTTCAAACATAGAGAATCACATTCCTTTGACACACCAGAAAAGAAAGAACTTAACATGTTCTACTTTATTCTGTAAACATAAATTAACTCTAGACTAAGACTATGCGCAGCCTCATGAACGGTTTAATATCAAACCTCTACATATATCAGCTAAGAGACCATAAGAAAATAATGAAAATCAGGACATGAAAACCTAGGATTGTATTTTCCTAAAAAAAATGCTGTAAGAGTAAAGTCCCTAAGTCAGAACAAGGGTTTAGGATGTCAAGACTCCTCAAACAAACTAGAGAGTAAATCTATAGTAGCATTACTTACAGAAACGAGAAGCATTCCAGGAAAGTTATAGAGAATAATGATAATGGGAGATATAAGGAAGAACAAGGAAAGATTGACATGAGGGTTCTTCCACTATCATAAAGAATACAAACCTCATTTCATAAATAGAACACAGGACTAATGAAATCTTACTAGGGAGGGCGAATGGGGATGTTGTCCCACTGGTAACGTTTTCCCCAAATCAATGACATGCTTCAGTAAGAAAAAAAATACGCAGAGCCTTTCGAAAGACTCCATAATGAAACAACAAACAAATCAAAACCCTACAAGGAACCTTAACTACTCAGTTTAAATGCTAAAGGTATGAAGGGTGGTCTAGCCATGTGACAAGGGTAGAGTTGGCGTGAATGGAATGGATGAAGGACCAGGTAAGAGCATTGTAACTCGCATAGACATGTTTTCCATTAAACGATAGATGCAGAGCCTTAACACCCTTCTGACATTAGTCCACTCTTTCACAACAAGAAATTCATGAAGTAAATGAATTTCCTCCAAGACCCGATGAGTTGGAACTTGTATACTTCAACTGCTTTGTTACAGTTAGCTTATCTTTCGAGAGAAGGTTCATTGGGACATCGTTGGTTAAGTCAAAGTTAATACAAGATCTTGTTACTCAAACTCTGTTGGGTAAAGGGATTGGAATATTATTAATCTTGGATAATCCGTAAAGGGAACCCATCTATAATCGAGACTATGTCTATTAATGCTAAGCACATACCACTAAGCCACTTCTTTTAAACTATGGGGTAAAGATTCATACCATGTCTATATATATATATATATATATATATATATGGTAATAAAATATTCATTTTCAAATGGACAAATTAAATAGTATTGCATGCAACCCATAGGAATCTCAAGTGTAAAGAGAGACTAGGGCTATACGTCCTAAGTCTAGTCTACGATATAGATATTTATGTATATAGATGAGTAGGTTGGATACTAAAAGGGAATTACTAAAACCCTTGGAGAATTAACCATATAAGTTTCTATATCAAGAAATATAGACATGTATGTAAATAACATCATGTGGTAGGATGAACTTGAATTACGTCACATAAAATTATAACAGGAATGAAGATTTCTTCCATCTATCGACAAACATATAAAATGAAATTGGAGATTAATGCCTCATAGATTTTTTTTTTTATGACAAATTTGAGGTACATTACAGGAACAAGGATTGTCTGATGTGTACCCTCACAAAAAATAGGGGTCCCATCATTAGATTTTGGTAATCGAATCTTTAACCAAATATTTCAGAAGGAAATAAATAGGGAACATTCTTGAACAAGAATTATAAATAATGTACAATATAAAATGTACTCCACAATAATTGCACAAATTTGGATCACAAATAATATTATGAGATTCTGCCCTCATAAATACAAGAAAAATTACAGGTCGATGAAAAAGAATAAACAAAGTTCTAGGTTACCTAAATCTCCGTTCCTTTCTTCATACGAACGAGATGAAATTTGACATATTAACTACTGGATTTCAGAACAAAGATTATGGATAATATTTTAAAAGTTATTAAGTTCTGAAATAATATTACATAGTGGAAATCTTAACTTTGTATATATAGATGTACAAGCACGGATAGGGAAAATAGAGTAATTGTTGATTAAAAAAAAACCTTATACAACAGTAAAGAAATCCTCACCGCAGCTACAGAGATTGATTTGTGACTTCACAACTTTAAACCCGAGAATGCAAGATTTCCGCAGTGAGTCGGATATAAGAGGTTGATAGCGCGAAGACTTAATTCTAAACCAAACAGAATAAATAAGGGAAAAATGCAACCCATATCTACAAAGAATACAGTAGGGGAATAACCAATTAAAAGGGTGAATTTAAGAAACAAGGATCGAGTCCTGGCCTTGACGGAGAACCCTTGTAAAAGGAAATATGGGTTATGACAAAGAACTTTAGCATACCGTTATTCTACAGGAATACTCGGTGTTGAATTTTTAGGGTCACTATAATAGGTTTTAACCACTGGATTTGCAACAAGAGGTATGTCATGAGTAACTCCAAGTAAATACCAAGCTACACATCAAATAAATGACTGAGGGTATTTTCTTGTTGACAGAACCTAACACATTTCAGGACTATCCCTGAAGCAATAACTTAAAACCGCTTGTGTAGAAGACATTACAAGATAACCAATTCTAGAGAAGTGAATGATTACCTCACAGAAGAGATAAATCTGCAAGACAAAACCATTTTAGAACCCATATATCTAACCAGATCTCAGATGAAAATATTCCAGAGAGTTAATATGAACAAGAAGGGAGGTTCTCAACCAACAATAATAAAAGAAAAATCAATTACAGAGACAATTTAAGATGCGACTAACTCCCTTATATGTTATAGTAGTCCAAGCAATAGGGTTTTTATGATCTTACCCGGTAAAGGATGAAACCAAACATACACATAAAGTTTTCTTTCCATATGCATAGTAGAAGCCCCCTCGTCACCAGTGGTTACATGCAAAGCAATGTGCAGAGGTTAACGCTGGACATTTTGGGAAAAATTGCATAAGAGCCAAAGCAAATAGAACCTTAGTCACCCAAGAGACTCCATGATGATTTTGGTTGGTTGTCATTGATGTCAACCCTTGAAGAAAGCCTCATAGAACAAAGGTTTGGGTAATGGACC
>ML778579.1:579053-598922 GCA_009831015.1 Picea engelmannii
ATGGAGAAATTAGAAGTGGGTTAACCCTAAAATAAGGAAAGTGGGCCAAGTGACCTAGAAGATGTTTTTAAGGAAGCTACTTGGAGAGTATAAATAAGAGGAAAGGCTCTCTCATTTTAATCACACTTGAGAATATTGAATATTTTTAGGTGTCTGAGGTAACCAAGGACATCTAGGCCGAATTTTGGAGGGAAGGTGAAGAAAAGAAGGCCAAAATGCAATGAAAGATAAATTCTTTTGATGGTGCTTTCTAAGGTATGTTATTTACAGGTCATCTCACCATGTTCGTTATAACTTTCCAAAATTTCCAAATTTTTTTCCATAATGACTTTTGAGATTCTTTGAATTCTTCAATACTAGGTCCATCCTCTTTTCTAGTAAAATACATATTGCTTAGAAGAAACACTAATTGTGAATATAGATTACTGGGTATCTCATAGAAAAGAGAAATTAATTAGCTAATTAAACTTCATTGAGAAATAAATATATTCTAAGTGTATGCATGAAATAAAATAAAGTAATTTTAACTAACTAAAAACTAATTACTAGTGCACCCACAAATCAATAATAAGAAAAAGGAACAAGAATTCAAATTCAAATAGAAGTCCGGGAAAAGAAAATTTGGTTGGGAGAAATTAAAAAGAGTTGATAAATAACTAAAGTAGAAACCACATGTGTGCCCAATCAAATAGGAAATGAAGAGGAAATTAAGCGGACACTTAAGAGTGAAAATATTAAATATGAGAGTTGGTTAAGGATAAATCACTATTTTTTTTAATAAACAATTACTTGTGCACTTGTGCGTGTGAGTGACACATGAGTGGGTGAATAAAATATTATTAGTAATATATTAAATTATTAATTTTTTATGGGTTGGAAAAGCGGCTTGAGCCATGGAACTTATAAAAGGAAATATTGAGCTAAAAGGAAAACATTTTTTACACCATAATGATGGATGGTTTTTATAATACTAAAACTTTCTATTAATAAGTTTTGAATAGTATGGTCTATTGGTGGGTGTTATGAAGTGGGGATTTTCTTCTCAATATTAGTAGCTTCAATTTTCTCTTGTCACTAGATTGGTACCTTCTATACATCCCCACTGCATCTTATAGGTACTTGGGGAACAAGACTACCCATTAGAGTTGGTAGGGTGGTCAATTGGTGGATAACATCTAATCGACTAGTTGACAAAGGGAGAATTAGCAAGGAAAGATGACAAAAGGAGGAGAGAAAGATTCAATTCATAGTTCTTGATGAAGGCTTCTGAAATGAAGAGGTATATAAATTAATGGAGTGTTTCTCATTTTCATTTTAAAATCTAAAAATATTCTCTCATTTTGAATGAAAAGATTATTATGAATATGCATATCCTTTGAATTTGATATAAATATTTGTACAATCTTATCTATTATCATTGTATACCAATATGATTTTACCCTTGTATATAAATATATGGTGTGACATTATTTCATGATTCTTTTGGATTGTATATTGATGAAAGCCAATGTGATCTTAAAATTATAGTTGTATGAGTTCAACTGACTCCTGTTAATTCGTATTGAGATTGTTGTTACATTTATATTAGCTTACAATTCAATAAAATTATACCTTCTGAATCTTGTGTAGTCTCACACATGATGGCGCAATAGTTTACACAATTTATTGGTGTACAAATTTAGTGAAATATACAAGTTGAATTCTCTCATAACCTTTGCACAATTGATTTTATTTTATGTTGGTTTATGTATTGAATACAAATTATGCCAAGACAATTTTTGGGCACAATAGTTTTAATCTATGTTGGTTTATGAAATTCAATGAATTTTTTTATTGTTGTATTAAGCTATGGTTAGAAATCGATAAATGAATCCTTGGATTCCTGTAGCTCATGGTTCTTAGGTTTAATCCTTGGATTGATAGTGTAATCAATTGTTGGAATAATCAGAGGGGGGGTTGAATCAATATGAACACTTTTTGACACTTTCATTCACAATATATAATCTTCAACTTTATCACCAATAAATCATTTATGATTGCATTCAATATATCATGAGAATATAACCATAAGTAGTACATTTCAAAAATATCACATTAGATACACAGTACAACATAATTTACGTGGAAACCCAAAAGGGAGAAAACCACATAATTAGGGGTGATTTTAAGGATGGGAATTTGTTTTAAAATGTAGAAACCTTAGCGAATCTTACTAATCCTTCATATACCAACTATAAATGTTTGGAGATATTTTTGTAAAAATATTCAAATTTATAAGTATTTTGTATATTTTTTATAAAATTTTGGCGATTTTTAAGGTAAAATAATTTTATCCTATAGAATTTGGGCGAAATTTTTTTAAAATAGCGAATTTCGTTTTTGGAAAAACCACGGAAGATTAGCTCACGAGCGAAATTTAGCCCCTAAAATCATCCATGCACATAATGATTTCTTATATATGTCAAGAATACATTCATAGGAAGAACCAACTTCCAAATTATCCAACACAAACTGGAAGGAGGCACCAAGCATATGATTTATAGGCACCATCCTAAAGGAAACACCAACTCCCTGAATTCTCCGACACCAACCAGAAGGAGGCATCATCCCCTTGATTTATAGGCACCGACCTGAAGGAAGAACCAAATCGTTTATTTCTCTAGCACCAATCAAAAGGGGGCACAAACCCCTTGATTTACGGGAACCAACCTGAAGGAAGAACCAACTTCCTGATTCTACGACACCAACTGGAAGGAGGATACAACCCCCTTTCCTTTCCTCGTCTTGCCACCCTGAAATATAAGTGTAGAATCACTATCACTACCACTGATCCACCTGTAGCTTCTATTGTCATTTTCATTGTCATATCAACCAACCTGTCACTATCAATGTCACATCAACCAACCCGTCACTATCAATGTCACATCAACCAACCTGTCACTGTCACTTTCACATAAACCTGTGACTACCACTATCACATGAACCTGTCACTATCACATCAACCAACCTGTCACTGTCACTATCACTTCCACTATCACTATCACTATCAGTGTCACTGTCACTGATATACAATCATCAAACAACTATAACCAAATCCACTCACATGGATACCAAAATCATCACCATGAAATGTACATAAACCATGTACATCAATTATCAACCATGTACATCAACCTGTATCAACCATGAACATAAACCTTCACCATACAATTTATCAACCATGTACCATACCAAGTACATCAACCATGTATCAACCATGCATCAACCATTCACATCAATCTGTACCATACCATGTACATCAACCTGTACCATACCAAGCATCAACCATGTACATCTACCTGTACCATACCAAGTACATCGACCATGTATCATACCACATACATCAACCATCTCATGCATAAACCATATACCATATCACTCATGATATGTCTCAATCATGCCATACACCAAGATACCAAGATGTGCTACTAATCAATGTACGATAGCATCACTAAGGTGTACCTCAACATGTATCGACATCACCAAGACATGCACCTCATACATGTACCAAGAATATGACTCATACCATGCACTAAAGATCCGCCTCAAACATATACCGATGCATCAACAAGATACCAAAATGTAACACCCCGGGTTTTGAGCCCCCATATTAAATAATGTACTTTTTAAGTGGTGAGAGGCCAAAGTGCCCAAACAATTATTAAAAGGCCAGTGTGTTGATGAAATGTAATTTTTTTATCATTATTAATATTAAATACATCATTGGTTTCTATATGGACAAGGACTAGAGTTATAGGGGCTATGATTCCACAAGAGAGGGGGATTCAGGGGCTAAGTGTTTATAGCATTTTATTTTATATTTTATTCTCCATTTTTCTTAATGGAGAATAACAATTACATGAGATTCTTGGGGGAAATTCAAGAGGTTCTTGATCCCCATAAATTACAAAAACCTATACCTGGTTTGTTGGGGGGGTTCTCACATTCCCTGGTTCTCTCTCTCACTCCCATTCTCAACCTCGTTCTTTTGTTGATAGCTTCACTCTTCCCTCATGCATTCATTCACTTGATTGTTCATTGTCTCACCTTTTGTGGAGATCTCACTCCATTCATTTATGTCACCCACTCATTTTTCCTTATTCGTGTCTTATCTTGGGGAAGGAAGACAAAATGCTGAAGAGAAACCATGGTATCATTGGCTGTAGATATTGTTGGTGTAATCCAACCATAATTTGAGGCCTGCATGTTTGATATTCTTGTCATGTGTCCATATTTGTTCACAGTTGTAAGTCCTAAGAGTACCAAGATGGATATTTTGGACTAGTTGCATTGGAGCCCTGGAAGGAGAAGGACTGCCTGAGGGACTGTGTAGTAGAGAAGGGTGGGGGTCCATTCTCTTGGGTTGTGTGGGGTCCATTCTCTTGGGTTGTGCAGGCTGGGTAGAAGAGATATGGGTACTTGGATTGTTTTGGGTGCTGGGAATCCTGTGAGAGCTTGAGTGTTGTTTGGTTTGGGAAGCAGAGTAACACTCTAGAATCGTCTTTGTCGATTCATAGCCCTGGATCAGGGGTGACATTTTTGTTGAGACTTGGAACAATAATTTCTACGGTTGGGTGGAACGTCCTTGGTCTGTTGCCAGTTGGTGTCCTCTTTTATAAAAGGTAAGTGATCTATGTTATGGTATTATTTACCTGTGTAAGATTTATTTCGTTGTGTATTTATTTATTGTTGAATTTAAGATATATTTAGAGTATGCATCCTGGTTGTTTATTGCTATGCATGTCATTTAGTTTCTTTCCTCTATGAATATTTATTAAATTGAAAGGTATATGTAAGAAAAATAAGCCTGAGAGTAGGCTTGAAGTAGAATCGTTTGACCTTTGGATGGTTGGGTATGTTACAGTTTGGTATCATAGCCCAGTTCCAATACTAAGCCTAGATGGGTCGTGTAAACTGATATTGAAGCAAACGTTTCACAGATAAATTGAGTTGTAGAGTGCTAGAAGGCACTGAGAGCACACCTTAACATTGTTTCAAAGATCAAGAGGTGTAGCAGTTTGGGAAACCACGATGGTCATAGGATCTATTTGGGAAGGGTCTGAATCCTTCACAACTGTTCGATCTAGGAAAAGAGAGTGGAGGTTAAACCCTCAAGTCCTTCAAACTTCACTACTTTAGTATTTTTAAGTTCCTTGTCGTAAAAGAATCCCAAAGCCTTGAAGCTCTAAATTCCTGGGGTGAATCTATGTCATAGATCATTGGGAGGAGTATCAGACTGTTGTATTTTTGCAAGGACAAGAATGGGACGTTGGATCACGTGTAGATCAATAGGCGAAGAAAACTGGAGAATATCAGACTCGAGTCATTTGATTTGCATGTGAGCAAGTGTGAGCCATAGATCTCATAACAGTTTGAAGATTCTACACTCCGGGAGAGGCGAGCCCTTTAGCTGGTAGGAAGAAAGTCTCCTGAAGTCCAAAACGCCAGAGTAAATATGGACCATTTTTGTTTGAGGACATGTGCCTGCAGATTAACCTATTTAGGAGTTCAACATTTTATGGGATTGTGGTGTAGTGTGGAGAAGTCTCCTGAAGTTCTAAAGTCCTAAATTCCTAAAGTCATGAGGCATTGGAGTGACATGGGATACTAATGTCACCTAGGGTGATGTGGACACACTTGATGCTTTCTACGTGTCACCGTGTCTCATGTTTTTCAAAGACCGTTCGTTCCAGTTAGTATATGACACATGTCACTCGTCATATAGGTCCATGTGTCCATTCCTTATTTTCTACCACATAACAACCCCTGGTGATTAGTTACTAACGGAGACTCTGGGAGTTCTCCAATTCAACATTTGGAAGGAATGAATTGTGATGAAGGTGAAACCCCTAAATCTATGAAGAGCGGAGTAAATCCTCATCATTGATTAGGAGAGGACAAATGGTTCTAGATCCCAAGGTCCGAATACTTGGTACTCTAGAGGAATTGAGTTAGAGGTTGCTTGAGTTGAGAAATACTGAAAGTCAGAGTTAATATCAACCGTTGATTGGGAGATGATACGTGGAGGAAGGAGAGGATATCCAATAATTTGACACTCTGAGAGATCTGTGGAGAGGTTCTTTGGAAATCCCCGAAGCCTGGAGCTATGGAGAAAATCCTTGTCTTTGATTAGGAGAGGATACGTGGTAGTAGATCCTGCAGTCCAAACACTTGACACTCCAGAAGGATTAAGAATGTGGACAATCCAGAACTCTCGAAGCCCGGAGTCCTAGAGCTCCTATTGACTATTAGATCTATAGATCTATAGTGGATATTTTTTTTTATATTCCAACATAATATTAAATTTCCAAAAAATAATCAGATTTCAAATGTATAACGATGTATTTCATAAAAATTGTGGGTTCGCCAAAGGTAGGGTACAACACTATGCTTTATAATCTCTGCAATGAACATGGATCGTCCAATATACAATTGGATTTCAAACTCAAAACACAATTGTATTGAATTTAAATTATGGTTATAGGTCCCGATGTTAACCCATGTGCATACACAATCTCTGTAATGGATTATGACTTTTGATCTCAACCCTAGATCGATTTTAAACCACAAGATTTTAGATATAATAATTCTAACACAAAAAATGATAAGAAGGGATAAACTCGCAGTTTTTGAGCCATGGTCACTTGGGAAAGTGGTTTGAAGCATGCATCTATGAAGAATTGATTTATGTATCAACCCAGGGATAACATGGAAGTGTTATTTATATATATATTCTTCATGATTTGAAAGGACCTGTAGAATTATTGACAAATTTTATTTCTCATATGATTAACTTTGACAAAATGGTCACTTGCACATTTTGTAGAATTAAGGGGTTTAAACATACCAGCTCAAAATGCATATTCAAGAAATGGAAGAATCTGAGGGAGCCTCCAACCATGATAAAGAGGCTGAAGGCAAGAATACCAGAGTTGGTAATGCAGATATGGAATCCAATGGACACAATGGTTGAGGGGAGCAAGAAACATTGATAGAAACTGTGAGGATCCTAAAAATAGAAGTGGAGAACTAAAAGGAAGACAACAAGAAAATGATGAGAGAGAAAAGTCAGATAAATGATCGAGTGCTGCAAACATTAAATCAGTTGCAAGGACAAGCAAAGAATATCTCAAAGCAATAGTAATAAGGAAAGTATCATGAAAGAAGAGATGATCATGGAAGAGATGGTTACTCCAGGAGTGATAGAAGATCTTATAGACATCACTCACCTCCTTAATCAACAATAAGGTCTTATGCATATGAATATTCCATAAGAAGTCCATAGGTGTCTCATGTTAGGCACCAAATAATAAGGCATGAAGTGGATAGTTTGCAAGGAGAGTTGTGGAAGTTTAAGCCACCATCCTTTTGTGGTGAAAGGGAAAGGGAAGATGATGTTGAATATTAGTTTCTTGGACTCAGGAGATATTTCCAATTGTATAACTATTCATCAAACCTAGAAGTTGGAATTGCCACCTACCATTTTCATGGGAAGGTTTCCATGTGGTGGGACCAACTGAACCAAGTTGAACATATTAATGAAAATAGGATAACTTGGAAGAACTTCAAAAAGTATTTCCCGAAGGAGTACCTCTTAGAGCATTTCTATGACAAGAAAATGCATGAGTTCTTTGAACTCTGGCTGGGAAGCATGACTATGGAAGAATATGAGAAGAAGTTCTTGGGTTTGCTAAATTATGTAGGATTCATAAAGGATGAGAAGGTGAAAATACAAAGGTTTTTGAGTGGTCTTCCATACTTTTATAAAGAAAATATTTAGTATGATGAACCCAAGACCTTGACTGAGTCTATTGGGAAATATAAGTACCTATATGAGCAAGGCCAGGGAAGAGGATCCATGAAAAATTCTTGGAAGTATAAGAATAAGGAGAAGTCTAATCATAGGAAGAAGGGAGTAAAACCTCATTTCAATATAAATGAGCCAAATAAAAATCATCAAGACAAGTATGCCAAGGATGAATCCAAGAAAGAAGACTCCTTGGGAAAAAGGGGAAGACCACCAATCCAATGTTGGGGATGCAAGGAAGATCACCTGTACAAGGATTTCGCTCACAAAAAGGGCAAAGTGAAGACCGTGCACAACATCCAAGAGGATACAACAGTCGAAGACATGGGAACAATCTATGAAGCCTTAGATGACTGATAAGAAAAATACCAATCCGACATGATCGAGGTAGAAGGTAATATCATAAATTAGTTTGTTGCTATTTTAATTGATTTAGGAGCAAGTCATTGATACATTGATTCTAAGATAGTGGATAGATTACATTTGGATAAAATTAATCTTGGGAAATCAAGTTTGGTTCAGCGAGCCATTGGAACCAAAAGGAAAATCCATGATATGGTTAGAGGTTGTTCCATAAGTCTTAATGGTGTGAACACTAGTGCTGATATAAATATCATACCATTGGGGTCTTATGATGTTCTAATTAGAATAGATTGGTTGGAGAAGCACCACGATGTCCTAAATTGTCATAGAAAGAAATTTACATGTCTTGATGGAGATGGAAAACAGAGCACTGTGAAAGGTGTACCAAGACCCATCTCTATAAGGGATATTTCATCCTTACAACTGAAGAGATGTTTTAGAAAAGGGTGTCAGTTGTATGCAACCCATGTGGAGGAAACAGAAAAGAAAAAGGGGCCAAGCCTTGAAGATTTTACGGTATTACAAGAATTTGAAGATGTATTCCAGGAAATACCAGGGTTTCCACCAAAAATGGAAATAGATTTCTCTATTGATTTAGTGGCAGGATCTTCCCTGGTGTTAAAAACACCTTACAAAATGATCACATTAGAGTTAAGAGAATTACAAATGCACTTGGAGGAATTGCTGAAGAAAGGGTACATACGCCCAAGTGTTTGACCTTGGGGAGCACCAGTTCTCTTTGTCAAAAATAAAGATGGAACATTGAGGATGTGTATTGGCTTTCGATAGTTGAATAAGTCCACTATAAAGAACAAGTATCCTCTACCCATAATTGATGGTCTCTTTAATCATCTAAGAGGAGAAAAGATATTTTCGAAGATAAACTTGAGATCGAGATATCATCAGGTAATAATCAAGGAAGAAGACATCCATAAGATAGCCTTCAAAACCAGGTATGGACATTATGAATTCGTAATGGTGCCATTTGGACTGACCAATGCACCAACTTTCTTTATATGCTTAATGGATGGCATATTCATAAATTATTTGGATAGGTTTTTCATAGTATTCCTGGATGACATACATGTCTATTCTAAGTCGAAGGTAGAGCATGGACATCACCTTATATTGGTATTGCAAGTGTTGAGGGAACATGAGTTGTATTCCAAGAAGAGTAAATGTTCTTTTTATCAAGAACATATCCATTAATTGGGGAACATTATTTCAAAACAAGGTACAATAATGGATCCAGAGAAGATTGAATCCTTTAGAGGATGGCCAACACCCAAGAATGTTTCAGAAGTTAGATATTTTATGGGTTTAGCTGGTTCATGCATAGGGTTTATAGAAGGGTTCTCTAATATTGCTCATCCCATCACTTCTTTGCAGAAGAAGGGAATTAAATTTGAATGGACATCTGAATGTGAAGAGCACTTTAATTTGTTGGAGTTACTCACTAGTGCACTTGTGTTAAAGATTGCTGAGCCAAATGAAAGCTTTGTGGTATGTGCAGATGCATGTAAGGAAGGAATTGGTGGAGTCCTCACTCAAAATGGACATGTCATCGATTATGAGTCCATAAATATTAAGGAACATGAGAGGAAATACACCACGCATGAATTGGATCTTGTTGCCATTGTTCACGCATTGAATATGTGAAGGCACTACCTCACGGGAAAGAGATTTGAATTGAGAACAGATCATAGTGGTCCAAAGTATCTTTTTGTACAACCAACTTTGAATGCCAAGAAAACAAGATGGCTGGAATTTCTAAGTGAATACGACTTTGATATCAAGAATATCAAAGGAAAATAAAATAAAGTTTCCGATGCACTTAGTAGAAGAGCACATCCCATGCATGCTACAACTGTCATTATGCATCAGCCAGACTTGAAGAGCAGAATTTTAGATGTTGTTGTTATAGATCATCATTACCTATAGGTAAGTGAAATATTACAGCAAGGGGATGTACAACAGAAAATGAAAGAGTATGAGATAAATGAAGATGGATTACTTATGCATAAAAATAGAATTTATGTTCCTAGTTCTGGAGAACTTAGGAACTTGGTATTAAAGGAATGCATAATGTTCCATATGTTGAACATCTCGTTTACCAGAAAATGATTACATCAGTAAGAAGCTAATTATTTTGGTCGAGGATGAAAAAGGATGTTGTTGATTACATCGTCAGATGTATGGAATGTCAGAAAGTGAAGGCTAAGCATAGGCACCCAACGAGTTTTCTACAACCATTACCAATTCCAGAGAAGAAATGGGAAGTGATAACCATTGATTTTATAACTAAATTTCCCAAGACAGCTAGAAAACACGATTCAATCATGGTAATGGTTGATAAATTGACAAAGGCTTCTCATTTTGTTCCTATGAAAACAACTCATACAATGAATAATATTTCAGAAATATGCATGAAGGAAATTGCTAGGTTGCATGGGATAACTAGAACAATTGTCTTAGACAGAGACACAAAGTTTACTTCAAATTTCTGGAAAGGATTATTTAAATGATTTGGTATAAATCTAAACTTTATCACAACATACCATCCAGAGTCATATGGGCAGAAAGAGAGGGTCAACTAAGTAATTGAAGACATGCTGAGAATGTATGTGATGGATAAGACATATACGTGGTAAGATTACTTGCACTTGGTTGAGTTTTCCTATAATAATGGGTATCAAGATTCATTGAAGATGAGCCCATTTGAATAATCCCATAAGCTGGGACAACCCATCAGACAGAGAGGTACCTCGGCCAGAATTGCTCAAGGAAATGGAAGACCAAATGGTTAATATTAAGCATAATTTAAAGGCAGCTCAACATAGACAGAAAATTTATGCAAATAAGAATAGGACATAAAGAGAATTTAAAGTGGGGGAGCATGTGCCTTTTAAAGTGAAGACCAAGAAGATCTCTTTTAATTTGGGTATTTGTAGAAAGATGGCAGCTAGATTCTATGGTCCATTTGAGATGTTGGATAGAATATGGCCAGTTGCATACGTTCTTGCATTGCATGTTTCCACAAATGTTCATAATTTTTTTCATGTATCTTTGCTAAAGAAATATGTACATGATCCTAACCATGTTATTTATTGGCATCTGATTTAGGTAGCGAAAGAGGGAGACTTTCAGGTCCAACCAGTGCGAGTATTGGACAGAAAAGTCAAAATGCTCTGGACTTAAGTTATAGAGATGGTAAAAGTCCAGTGGACCTGTTACGGTTATGAAGAAGCTACCTGGGAGCATGAAGGTGCCATGCGAGAAGAGTACCCAAAACGTTTTGAATAATTTTTTGAATTTTGATTCCTGTTTGTATATGCACTAAGGATAGTGCCAAAATAAGGGGAAGGCGATGTAACACCTCCGGTTTTGAGCCCCCATATTAATTAATTTATTTTTTAAGTGTTGAGAGGCAAGAGTGCCCACAAAATTATTAAAAGGCCAGTGTGCCCAAGAAATGTAATGTTTTCATCATTATTAATAATAAATACATCGCTAGCTGCTAGATTCCACAAGAGAGGGGGATTGAGGGGATACATGTTTATAGCATTTTATTATATTTTATTCTACATTTTTATTAATGGAGAATATCAGTTACGTGAGCTTCTTTGGGAAAATCCAAGAGGTTCTTTATCCCCACGAATTGCACAAACACATCCCTACTCTGTTGGGGGTGTTCTCACGTTTGTTGGTTCTCTCTCTCTCACTCCCATTCTCTCCCTTATTCTTCTACTGGTCGCTTCACTCTTCCCTCCTGCATTCATTCACCCAATTTTTCACTGTCTCAGTTTTCATGGAGATATCACTCCATTCATTTCTGTCACCCACACATTTTTTCTCATTCGTGTCTTGGCTTGGGGAAGGAAGATGAACTGTTAAAGAGGAGCCACAATATTGTTGGCTGTAGAGATTGTTGTTGTAATCCAGCCATGATTTGAGGCCTGTATGTTTGAGATGCTTGGCATGTATCCAACGTTTCTCACAACTGCGAGTCCTAAGAGTCCCAACATGTATATTCTGGACCAGCTGCACTGGAGCCCTAGAAGGAGAATGACTCCCTGAGGGACTACATGGTAGAGAAGGGTGGGGGTCCAATCTCTTGGGTTGTGCAGGCTGGGTAGAAGAGAGCTGGGTAATTGGATTGTTGTGGGTGTTGGGAAGCCTGTGAGAGATTGAGTGATGACTGGTTTGGGAAACTGAGTAACACTCTGGAACCATCCTTGTGGATTCATAGCCCTAACTTGGGGGTGAAATTGATGTTGAGAATTGGAAAAACAATTTCTATGGTTGGGTGGAATGTCCTTGGTCTGCAACAAGTTGGTGTCTTGTTTTATAAAAGATAAGTTCTCTCTATTATGGTATTAATTACCTATATATGATTTATTATGGTGTGTATTTTTTTATCGTTTAATTCAATATATATTTAGAGTATGCTTGTTTATTTTTTATTGTTGTGCATGTCCTTTAGTTCCTTTCTTTATGCATCTTTGTTAATTTGAAAGGTATCTATAAGAGAAAGGAGTCTGTGATAGGGCTTGAAGTAGCATAGCCCGACCTGTCTGTGGTTGGGTATGTTACACAAAGGTATGGCCATCACATCATCAATAAGTAACCAAGATGTACCTCAAACCATGTTCCTCAAGCATGCACCAATATCCATAAACCATGTACCAAGAGATACCATAAAACATGTGCCATATCATGCATATACCATACAACAAACCATATGGCAAGTATCCAATATGTGCCTCTAACAATGTATTATCCCATCACCATGCACAAACATCACATTCCTCAAGAATGTACCATAAAAACATAATCATAGTCCTTAACATAAGAATAAGCATACCTCTAATCTTGTAGAAAATCTGCTACATCACATAATAGATAAACAAACCAACCTGGGCATAAAAAAATTGGCAAAAACATCCTTTTCCACTTTTGTCTTATCCTCATGGGACTAAGACTTGATTTCATGTGTGGGATCATGTGACATGCATAGGAAACCCGCGAGGGTGCCTTGTAGGACACTACGTACTTGACCCGCTGAGGTCAGCCAAACTAGGTTTTCTTTAGAGAAACCTTCGCACACCTACAGTCCATAAAATCTTGCCTTTTATCTCCTTATCTACCTCATATTTATCTTTCGCAAACTCACTAATATATCAGTTACTCACATAGAATATATTCAATAAAATGTGTGTCCGAATGTGCTTATGAAAGACTTCTTGATGTGTATATATAATTTTTATAAGTAACCCCTTTCTTTAAATTTAGGTCTTTTTGAGCTTTCTTGTTACAACCACTTTTCCCTTTCATTAATGAATTGTAATCGTTTAAGGGATTCTTAACCCATCCTTGTGGATTCCAACTTCATGAACTCATAACTCCTCAACCATAAGGAACTACATGATGTTCCATCTACCATTGGAAACCACATGTGAGGACTATCCATCTTTAAGTTTTTTACCTACATTTACATTGTCCTTCATGTCCTTATTCCTAAAAAAACATCATGCTTCATGACCACACCTATGGGTTTCCTGTATACTTCTTTAAAGTGTCTTCCCATTAGGAAAAACTTAGAACTATGCCATAATGGGACCACTTTGGAAACTTCTCCAAATACACCCATCACATTTGTTGACATCAATGACAACCACTTCTTTTTGACATTAATAATGACCAACTGTCCAACTACATTAATGAAAACCAACAGTCCAACAATATCCCCCTTTGGCATTGATGGCAACACTCATACTCCACCTGTGACTAATTCTTCTCTAATGTTTCTCTCCCCCTTTGACATCAATGGAAAATGGTATCTCCCCTTGGGGTTGATCCCTCTATCTTCATGCTTCTAATCTTTCTCTTTCTCCTCCTTTGACATCATGGGTAAAAGGGTAACTACCCTTGTCAGTATACCTTCTCTGAACAATATTTCTCTGACTTCATGCACTCCCTCTATCTTCATGCTTCTGATCTCTTTCTCTGACAATTTCTCTTCATTGACTTTTCTACAATATTTCATGTAGATCAATGTGGGATTTCCTCCATATGATTTATTTCCTCTCTTTTGGTGGTTTTTGTCCATTCGTGCTTCCTCTTGTAATTTACTGACATATAAAAAAAAAAATCAAAGTTACTTGACTTCAAATATTCGTATCTTGTCAATTTCACATTAATGACCATACTTTCTTGTAACGATATATTTTATATTGCACCTTTCACTGCATGCCTTCCTGATTCCACTTGTCCACCGATTCCAATTGTTAATATTCTTTCATCGACTATTTTAGACCTTTCAAATCTCTCATGAATCCATCTCTATCCATATGTCATAAGTATGTCCATGACTCTGCTACTCAACTACATACATTGTTGACTTATCTGCCACTTTTCCATTATGAATATTGCCTTTCCAAAATTTGTAAAAACTTAAGACTGTTTGAGAGGTAGTTCTATTATCTATAGAGTTGTTGCTTAGAATCCCCATATTCAATATTCATATTTACTAGGATTATCCAAGTATAATGGCTCAAAAAAATACCCGCTATGATGTGGAGTAATCTTCCTCTTCATCTTTGAATTCATCATCATCCTCTTTCCGAATTATGACCTCTTCCTCTTTTCCTATGGATTCATCACGATCTCACACTTCTACAAATCCTGTGAGTACCTGGGAACTTGTATTCATTCACTTGTTCTTCTCGTTTTTCATTTCTTCTCCAAACCTTCTTGCATCTTGCATCTTCCTTTTTTCTAGAAGATTTGTCCCGATCTCATATTATTTCCAATCCTGAGAGTATGACTTCTGGGTGTCCTTCGTTTATCTATTCTTCCTTTACCTGTTCTTGTTTTATCTTCAAAACATTCTTAAATATGATATCAATTTTCTCTTTCACAAAAGTATCCATCATGCTTCTACAATAATGAACTATATGTCCATATTTATGGAATTTGTAACATTCAATTTTATATAGATTCACATATGCATTTCTTACTTGACCATTTCTTCCATAATATTTGCAATCTACAACTTTATGTCCAAATTTAGTACAAATAAAACAATGACCATAAAAGAAAATTTCATACATGGAAGTGAATTATCTTCTTTGTGATGTATTCCTTCTGAAATCATGCCTTGGCTGATCATGATCTTCTCTTTTGTTGTTTCCTTCGCAATGATTGAAGCTTATTTGATACTTGAAAGTGGAGGGTGTTCTTTAATATCTGTCTCTTCTATAATATTCTTCTTGATTTTTCTTCATTTCTAGAGTGTTATTATTTGAGGTCTCACATTCTTCCTTCTTAGTAGGGCCTCTGATTACTTCTTCATAGCTCTTAGAATTCTCTTCATTTTTTCTTTCTAGAAACCTACAACATTTCTCTACAGCTTTCTTTACTAATGATGTGGAGCTTTATTTCTCTTCAATGTTCTTGTTGAGCTTGACAACTTTAAATCTTAATGTGGCAACTTCTTATTCAAGATTCTCATATTATTCTTATTTCTTCATCATCTGGATCTTCATGATATCTTTCTTTCTCTTTGCTTCTTCAATTTGGATCTTCAAGGAGACAATTTATTCTTCAGGTCTTATTTCTTATTGACTAAATTCTGCTTCAAGTTTATTTAAGTCCTTGATATGGCTAGTCAAAAAAAATTCTCTCTTCTCTACTTTCTTTCTTTGTGCTACTATTTCTTCTTCAAAAAGTTATTTTTCTTCCAACTGAATTTTGCATGATTTATCAATCCTTATGGATTCTTCTAATTGGACTTTTAGGTTTGTAATAATATTTTGGACTTCTTCAAAGATGAGATTTTGTCACTCCTTTTTTATCTTGATCAATTTTTCCTCGAGTGACTTGTTTTTCTCTCTTTCTTTGACCATGGTTTCTAAGGAGCTGGTTAGGTGTCTCTTAGGATATTCTTCTTTTGAATTTGTCTGATTTGATGAGATTCTTTCTTCCCATTCTAACTCAACATCTAATCCATATTCTTTATCATGATCAACATTCTATAGACGGGATTCCTTTGATTAGAAATTATGTAGCTTATCCCAAAGTTCTTTGGTTGATGAAAATTGTCCCACTTTAAGTTTTAACGGAACCGATAATCCTTCCAAGATGAAATCCATTGCTATTTTTTTGTTTCTCTTTAATTCCTTCTTATCTACAACCTTTGATTTCTTGGAACCGGTGTATCTTGTAACAACTAAGTACCAAACATCATACCCCTTTGCCTGTAAAAATGTTTTCATTCTTTTTCTCCACATATCATACTTTAGACCAATCTAACCATGAAACTATGGTATTCCATTCCTATACAAATTGTTTCTCTCCATGATCTACCTTCCTGTGGCTAGAATATTTATTTAAGGACCTGCTTTGATAATAATTGTTGGAATACATAGAGTGGGGTGAATCAGTATGAGAACTTTTTACCACTTTCAATCCCAATATATAATCTTCAAATTTATCAACAATATATCAATTATGATTTCATTCAATATATCATGAGAATATATCCATAAGAAATACAATTCAACAATATCACATTAGATACACAATACTCCAAAATTTACCTGGAAACCCAACTGGGAGAAAACCACAAAATTCTTTCTTATATATATAAAAAATACATTCATAGGAAGAAAAAAATTCCAAATTCTCGAGCACCAACTAGAAGGAGGCACCAACCCCTTGATTTACACGCACCAACCTGAAGGAAGCATCGACTCCCTCAATTCTATGATACAAACTATAAGGAGGCACAAACCCCCTGATTTGCAGGCACCAACCTGAAGAAAGCACCAACTCATTGAGTTCTCCAACACCAACCAGAAGGAGACACCAACCAGATGGAGGAACCAATCCCCTGATTTAGTAGCACCAACCTGAAGGAAGCACCAACTCCCTCAGCTCTCTGGAACCAACCAAAAGGAGGATACAACCCCCTTTCGTTTCCCCATCCTGACACCCTGAAGTATAATTGTAGACTCACTGTCACTACCACTGATTAACTTGTAACTGCCACTCTCATTGTCACTATAACATCAACCAATCTGTCACTGTCATTATCACATGATTCAACAAACCTATCATTTTCACTATCACATCAACCTGTGACTACCACTGTCACATCAACCCATCACTTTCACTATCACTGCCATTGTCACTATCACTATAACTATCATTGTCACTGATATACCATCATCAAACAACTATAAACATATCCAGTCACATGGATACCGAAATCATCACCATGCCATGTACATCAACAATTTACATCAACTATGTACATCAATCATCAACCATGTACCATACCAATTACAACAACCATGTATCATCCATACATCAACCATGCACATCAACCTGTACCATGGCTTGTACACCAACCATGTACATCAACTTGTACCATACCAAGTACATCAACCATGTATCATACCACATACATCAACCATATCATGCATAAACCATATACCATATCAATCATGATATGTCTCAATCATGCCCTATAGAAAGATACCAATATAGCCAAGATGTGATACTAATCAATGTACCATAACATCACTAAGGTGTACCTTAACATGTACTAACATAACCAAGACATGCACCTGATACATGTACCAATAATATGCCTCATACCATGCACCAAAGATGTGCCTTGAACATATACCAATGCCTCAATAAGATACCAAAGGCATGACCATCACATCATCAACAAGTAACCAAGACTTACCTCAAACCATATGCCTCAAGCATGTGTCAATATTCATAAACCATGTACCAAGAGATACCATCAAACATGTGTCATATCAGTCATATACCATACAACAAACCATATGCCAAGTATCCAAGATGTTCCTGTAACAATGTATCATACAATCACCATACACAAACATGATATGCCTCAAGAATGTATCATAACAACATAAGCATAATACTCAAAACTAACACATAAGCATACCTATGATATTGTATCAACCCTACTACATCAGATAATAGATAAAAAGACCAACCTTGGCATCAAAATCCTGGAACAAGCATGATTTTCCACTTCTTTCTCTTCCTCGTGGGACTAAGACCTGATGTCATGCAGGGCCTCACGTGATAGGAACTAGGCAACCTGTGGGGGTGCCTCTCAAAAAACTATCTCTATGACCCGCGGGGGTTAGCCAAACTAGGGTTTCTTCAGAGAAATCTATGCACACCTACAATACATAAACTCTCTCCTTCGCTCTCCTTAGCTACCTCATATTTCTCTGCAGAAAATCACTAATATATCACTTGCTCACATATAAGATATTCAACAGAATGTGTGTGTGAATGTGCTTATGAGAGACTACTTTTTGTGTATATATAAGTTTTCTAAGTAACTTCTTTACTTAACTTTAGGGATTCTTTAACTTTATTGTTACAACCACTTTACCCTTTCATTAATGACCTGTAATCGTTTAGGGGATTCTTGACCCATCTTTGGGGCTTCCAACTTCATGACCTCATAAATTCATAACTATGAGGAACTACGTGATGTTCCACGTACCGTTGGAAACAACATAACGAGGAATATCCATGTATAAGTGTGTTACCTACATTTACACTATACTTCATGTCCTTATTACTCAAACAACTGCGGGCTTCATGAACACACCTTTAGGTTTCTTGTAGACTTCGTCAAAGAATATTCCCGTGAGGGCCATGCTTAGAGATACACCATAAGGTGACCACTTTGGATACTTCTCTAAATACACCCATCACATATGTTGACATCAATGTCAACCACTTCTTGTTGAAATCAATGAAAATCAACTGTCCAACTACATCAATGAAAATCAATTGTCCAACATCAATTTCATTGTTAATTCATAAAACAACTCAATCATTGGTTGAATACCTTGGGACCAATTGTTTTATAGAGTTAATATATACAAATTTTAGAGAAAAAATCATCATAGAGTTATAAAATTTTTAAATAGAGTTATAAACTTTGTAAATAGCCCATGCGCTAGCACATAACCTTTGTAAACAAAAAGGCATATTGTTGTACATACATAGAGTTTATTAACTTTGGATTATGATTCATAATTTGGTGGATTATTTTGGAGTAAACATAGGTAAGTCATTGTGTGTAGACATGGTTGTATCCTCTGTAGTATATTCATCATTACGAGAAATTTTGTAAATAAAGAGTAATTACAAACTGTTATGTGAATCCTATGATGTGATATTAAATTTTGTGATGGAATATTAACTCATTAAGTGGTTATAAGTGTTACAATGTAATGAGGGTATAAGAACATAACCTATAGTGAAACCATAGAAATAATATGAATTAAACATGGCTTGCAAGATTAAATTGCAAAATATAAGTAGTGGTTAATGTATTGTGATCAATTCGTTGTATTGTATCCAATTTCGAATTCGACCTAAGTATCAACGATCAAGTTGTAGTAATGTTGAATGAATTAGAAAATAAATTAGTAGTGGATGCTCATTGATCTACTCCAGTAGTATGACTTGCTATCATTCATAGATTGTTATAGTTATAATTCATACAAAGCATAAATGTAGTTGTAAATAAAATATGAATTTGATTAACGATTATAATTATATGTTGAAAAATACTGAGAGGGGGGGGGGGG
>ML778579.1:633082-667217 GCA_009831015.1 Picea engelmannii
CGATGATACGTGACCCAACTCTACTGCTTTCATACACGCGGATTGCGGATGGCTCGGCTCTACTTCTGCATAAACTGATAAATAAAATATCAATACTTACATCTACTTATCCATCAAGATATATTCTCCATATCTTCAATCAAGAGATTCTTTATCAATCCCTCGACCTTCTTATTCTATGCAAAAAACTATAGGGCTATGATAAACTAACTACCAGGCACTAAGAACTATAGTGCTCCGATAAACCAGCATGTCTCTAAGATCATCTACATGCGCTCTGATACCACTGTTAGATTCAAAATGAAGAAAGAGCAGAAACATAATGTAAATAAATGAAGCAGTCAGGATACCATGATGAACAGAGATAAATAAACAAAGGCAGAAAATGCATACTCTATTCATCAATGCTTCTGTCTAAATGATCATGTACATAGATGTACATATATAATACAAAAGACCATAACTGTTATGTAACTGAATAACAGTTAGGTTAACTTCACTATTAACTAACTTATGATTAGTGTTTTAACATAGAATGCATAAGAGAATGCATAAGGGAGGTGTTCTATGCTTGAACAAATAACTAAAATAAATTAGTGAAATTGGCGATACACACACGATGCCGAGGAACAAGACCACGCATCGACAGGGAGGTTAGCAAATCACCCAACCCCAAATTATAATTCCATGGCTGTGGCAGTTCTCGTTGTGGGCACTCTCACTGCCTATCTCATGTTAATCGGAAAACCCAAGCCATGATTGGATCCAATGATTTTGAAGAAATTGATAGGCACTAGAAGCTCATAATAGTAGTGACTATAGATCTCACAAGAGCACTATTTTTTCAAAGTTTGACTTAAATTGCTATGCTCAGAAAATTGGACAAGCACGTCGTGTTGTGTTGAGCTCGCATAGGCTTCTGTGCGAGGTTAGGGTAAGCGGAAGGCAGTCAAGAGAATAGCGTGAGTCTCTTTGATGTTCAATCTATCTGGAATGGGCGGTTGTTGGAACACACAATAGGAGATAGGGATGGAGTACGAGATTAGGGTTTAAAAAAGATATCAATCTGCGTGCAAACTCCAAGGTGACTGATACAAGCCCGGTTTTGGTTTTAAAGACCGCGTATCCGACAAAAAATACTAATATCCAGAATCAAGAACAGTGCACAAATGAGACGGACGTAACTCTGGAGGAACAAATTCGTGTGAGGGTTGCAATACATGTACTAATGGATATGGTGGAGCCTGAAAATTGTGGAGCGCAAATTATAGTTTTGCTTAATATTTGCTTAATCGTTGGTCCTAGACAATAGGATACGATCACTGCGCAGAGAGAGAATGGGTGTGTGTGGAAAGTTGTGCTGATAACTGGAGAGATAGGCCTTTGAGAATAACCAGATGGAGCTAAGGCTTACTACAACGTTGACAGGTCATCAATGATACCAAAACATAACAACCGGGAACATAGAGAATGGAAGAAAAACGTATACTTGCATGCTAGCAGACCTAATACCTTAGCATGCAGAGCACATAGAGAATGGAAGAAAAACGTATACTTGCATGTTAACAGACCTAATACCTGGGCATGCAGAGAATGGAAGATAAGCAAAAACACATTGGCAAACTAATGCAGATGTGCACAGAATGGAAGATACGCAAAAACACATTGGCAGACTAATGCATATGTGCACAGGGAATCAAGGAGACAAACATTTCTAAACGCAAGAGGAAAAGTGGATATGTGTGAATGGCCAATGATTTAAAAGTGGATAGGAAAAGTGAATATGTGTGAATGGCCAATGATTTAAAAGTGGATATTTTTTTTTGAGGTATAAACCTTTTATTAAAATAGATATTTTTTTGTGAGGTATAAACTTTTTAAAGTGGATATTAAAGTTTATTAAAGTGGATATCATTTGTGAGGTTTATTGTGTGGACATTTGTTTTATGAAAAAAAAGATTTGGGCATTCAGAAATTCAACACACGCACCCAGAGAGGAAGGGTGTGCTAAGGTTATTTGTGTATTTTTGATGATTCATCGCCTTCGGGATTGAAGTGTGTTTGGTGATACAATGATCCATTGTTTGGTTGGACGAGCAAGAGATGACGAATCCGCTGGCAGAGACCTACCTCAACGAAGCCAACAAATTAAATGGCTCGAATTTCATTAACTGGAAATTCAAAATGCATGGAAGGGTATGGTGTTTGGACAATTGTGAAGGGAGATGAAGCGAAACCAGATGCGGTTGCAGGTGCGACAACAACACAGATCCAAGATTGGGAGAAGCGCGAAAACAAGGACAAGTTATTGTTGTGTATGTTTATTAAAGATAACATAATTCCACATATTAGAGAAGCTAAAACTTCTGTTGAAACATGTACAACGCTTAAATCCTTGTATGAAACTAGCAACACAAATCGTATTCTATTCCTAAAAACTAAATTGCTAGGCATTAAGATGGATGAAAATGAATCTGTTAGTTCATTTTTGGGTCGCATTAAAGAGGTGAAAGACAAGCTAGGAAATATAAGAGAAACAATTTCTAGCACTTATCTTGTCACTATTACCTTAAATGGTATTCTAGAAGATTATAAGATGTTCATAACATGTCTCACAGCAAGGGAGAAGCCTCCTACTTTTGAAGAACTAACGGGTATGCTGCAAGAGGAAGAGAGGCGCTAGACTTTGAAGCCTCACAATACAGATTTGGCACTGTGGTCAAATAAGAGATCCCCGAGAGGGAGATCAGGAGAAAGAGGCAGAGGAGGTCGTTCATAAAAAAACAGGACAATCCCCAAGGCTGAATCAAGGTATGCCCTCTAACAAGAATGATTAAAAGAGTTGTTTTTATTGTGGTTGATCTGGACATATTATTAAAGAATGTCATAAGAAAAAGAATGATGAGGCTAGGAATAAACCTAGAAATCATTCAGGTCATTATGCAGAAGAATATTCAAAACATGATCTCATATTTTTTATTGCTAGTGATGATATCGATGAACCCCTGAATTTAAATTCAAGGGATCTTAGATTGTTTGTGTCAAATGTTGCTTTGTCTACTGAAACGGATGATATTGATGCCTGGTTTGTGGATTCCAGAGCATCAGTACATATGACATTTAATAAGAAATGGTATGTTAATTTTAAAGAAACACATAATGGTGCCAACATATATCTTGGAGATGACCGCGTTCATCATATCAAGGGATACAGAGATATTCCAGTAACATTGCCTGATGGTTTTGTTTGTCACATTCACAATGTTGTGTATGTGCCCGACATAAAGAAAAAATTGATCTTTGTGTCCACCATTATAGATCAGAACTTGAAGGTTGAATTCTTCAAGAATTATTGCATAGTGAAGAATCTGCTGGACCAATACAAAAATGTTGCAACGTGAGTCAGAGAAGGAGGACTCTACAATCTTGATGTTAGCAGCAAAGAACATCACGCACTGACTTCTGCAACTATGCCAATAGAGAGTTTTTGGCATCAAAGGTATAGTCACATCAATCATCATGATTTATTGTTATTACAGAAACAAAATATGGTTGAAGGACTTCTGATGTTAAAGAATGAGAATGTTGTTTGTGATGGATGTGCATTAGGAAAGATGCACATAGATGAATTCCCCTCTAATTCTGATAAGAAAAAGAGGGATGTGTTAGATCTTGTGCATACTGATGTTTGCGGACCTATGCAGACTAGGTCTTTAGGAGATGCATTTTTCTTTATTTTATTTATTGATAATTGCATGAGATACACATGGGTTTATTTCCGTAGACGAAAAATTGATGTTTTCAAGTACTTTAAGGAATTTAGAACCATGGTGGAAAAACACACAAGAGAATCCATCAAAATCCTCCGTTCAGATCAACGGGGAGAGTATAAATCAGGGGAATTCATCAGGGATGATTTTAAGGATGGAAATTTATTTTAAAATGTAAAAACCATGGCGAATCTTACTAATCCTTCATATGAAAACTATACATGTTTAGCGATATTTTTTTTCAAAAATATTCAAATTTCTAAGTATTTTATATAATTTGTATAAAATTTTGGCAATTTTTAAGGTAAAATGATTTTATCCTATAGGATTTGGGCAAATCATTTTTGGAACAGAGAATTTTGTTTTGGGAAAAACTATGGAAAATTAGCCCATGAGCGAAATTTAGCCCCTAAAATCATCCCTAGAATTCATCAAATATTGCGAAGATCATGGAATAGTACCCCACACTACACAACATAATGGAGTGCATGAAAGGTAAGAATCTGTCGAATACATTTTGGTCTGAAGCCATAAATACTGTATTTTATTTAAAGAACATAAGTCCAACAAGGTGTCTTGATAATATTACTTCTTTCGAAACCTTGTATGGTTCCAAACCTGTAGTTCATAATTTGAAAGTATTTGGGTGTAATGATTTTGCACATATTCCAAAGGAGAATATGAATAAATTGGATGCTAAAGCCATTAAATGTATTTTCATAGGGTATTGTTCTACTCACAAAGTATTTACGAGTAGAGATGTACTTTTCCATGAGAATGAAGCAGGAAATCATGACGACAACAATCATGAGGAATTTCATAGAATTCTTGATGAAGGAGTTAAAGAAGAGAAACAATGGCAACAATCATTACAACAACAAACACAATTACAACAACAACCACCACAACAACAACCACAAACGCAGAAACAACAACAGCAAGGAATCAATGATATGGACACTTCAAGCAGTCACAGTTCACCTAGAGGCGAAGATAGATCTTCACAAAGTGGGGAGGAAGATAATCAGTTGAAAAGATATTCCCGACATGTTCGACTCCCTGAGAGGTATATAGACTATGCCCTAATGAGTAGCATTTCAAATGTCATAGAACCCATGATTTTTAATGAAGCCAATGAACATGATGAATGCCGAAATGCAATAGAGGAAGAATATGCATCTATAATGAAAAACAATACTTACGAATTGACTGAATTGCCTAAACATAAAAAGCCCATTGGATACAAATGGATATACAAACCCAAGTTTAAATCAGATGGTAGTATAGACGAATATAAGGCTAGACTAGTGGAAAAGGGGTATTCATAAACAAAAGGTATTGATTATGCTGAAACATTTGCACCAGTATCTAAATTGAATACTATGAGATTGTTAATTGGTTTAGCTACAAAGTACCATTGGAAGCTACACCAACTAGCTGCCAAATCTGCATTTTTGAATGGTGAGTTAAAGGAGGAGTTCTACCTTACTCAAACTGAAGGGTTTGTGGAACATGGGCAAGAACACTTAGTGTGTAAGTTAAAGAAAGCATTGTATGGACTAAAACAGGCACCTAGGTCATGGTATGATAAGATAGAATCTTTCTTTATTTAGCAGGGTTTTATGAGGAGCAAAAGTGATCCAAATCTGTATACAAAATTTGATGAGAAGGGGTATATAGTATTGATTTCCTTATATGTTGATGATTTAATAATTGCAGGAAATATAGGGAAATTAATTGATGAAATCAAGGAGCAGATGTCACAAGTTTTTGAAATGAAATATCTTGATGAGTTAGATTACTGCCTAGGTCTTGAAGTTTGGAGAAATGCAGGCCAAACTTTTGCTTGTGAGAGTAAGTATGTCAGCGAATTACTTAAGATATTTAAAATGGAACAGTTTAAATATTCTATTATTCCTATGCAGCAGAATGTGAAATGTTTTGATTAAGGTTGGTTGTCATTGATGTCAACCCTTGAAGAAAGCCTCGTAGAACAAAGGTTTGGGTAATGGACCCAATATTGTTTGATGTAAATACGATTCATTATTGTTTTTTCATGGTTGATAAGAAGTAAATATGGATGAACTCCAAAGTTGTCCCCTTATGGTGAAATCCCTCACAGGAAGATGCTTTGCGGAGTAAGAGAACCCGTGATTAATTTTGGAATAATGAGATGAAGGATAGTGAATTTGTCATAGAAACTATCATATATGGATAGTTCTTGTCATTCCATTTCCAGTGGTATGTAGAACGTCACATAACTCCTCACGGTTAGAGAGTTATGACCATGTGAAGTTGGAGAACTTAGGTTTGGGTAATGGACCCAAGTTTATTTGATGGAAACGATATGATTTTTTCTATATTTAAAGGTAATAATATTCTATATGGATATTACATGTCATTACATTTATGGTGGTATGTGGAATGTCACATAACTCCTCACGGTTTGAAAGTTATGGCCTTATGAAGTTGGAGGACCCTCATATGTCAACTAGAAGCCCCAAAAGGTCAAAGTAGTCAAAGTGGTTTAAGAGATTTTAAAAGGTAAATAATGAAGTGAAGTGATGAGTGTATTATAATTCAATGTGAATACAAATTAAATTATTTCAATAATAAATTTAATGGAGAAATTAGAAGTGGTTTCACCCTAAAATAAGGAAAGTGGGCCAAGTGACCTAGAAGATGTTTTTAAGGAAGCTACTTGGAGAGTATAAATAAGAGGCAAGGCTCTCTCATTTTAATAACACTTGAGAATATTGAATATCTATAGGTTTCTGAGGTAAGCAAGGATATATAATCCGAATTTCTGAGGGAAGGTGAAGAAAAGAAGACCAAAATGCAAGGAAGGATAAATTCTTTTGATGGTGCTTTCTAAGGTATGTTATTTATAGGTCATCTCACCATTTTATTTATAGCTTGTTTTCTATAATGATTCAGACCATGAAATTTCTATTCCATTAAGAAAACATACCCAAGTATCTGTGCTAAAAAAATCAACTTGTGGGTCATTGTATTTTGGGGGATACACTCTGTGGAAAATAAGGTTTGTGGCTAGTCTTGAAACTAGTTAAAAACAGGTGTTTCGGGTACAAACGTCATAACTTATTCATAAAAGATCCAAATTAAGTGAGACAAAATGTGTTGGTTAGGTTACAGTCTGTAGTATGTTTTGTAAAAGTTTTAGATCAATGCAACTAATATTCCGTGTGGGGCACGTTCTACAAGGTCACTCTCTAGAATAAGCCAGAATTTAGCAAGGTATGCCATTTTTGCTATAACTCTTTTTCTGAGTGGCTCCAAGTAGTGAAACATGGAGGAATTGTATAAAACACACTGAAGAACATTGTGTATCAGTTTCAGAGATTTATACATTACAGGTTCAAAGTTATGATTACTTCAAGTTAGGGTTGTTGACTAATCCAAAACTAGGCATGTGAGACTAAAGCAAAGTTTGAGGAAAATGCTAGTCTCTTGTTGTTAAAGTTAAGGAAGGTTTGCAAGAATGTGATCATATACACCAGGTCTATTACAGAGTTACAAATCAGATTTGGATGATGGAATTGATGAGAGATTTTGGTTGAGGTACATGTTGAGTACATGGTTGAGACAAGTAATTGATGAGTTGGCACATACATGAGGTGTATAGTTGATGATGTTGGTACATATTGATGAGTAGTTGACATATGAATGGTACATACATGGTACATGATTGGATGCACTTGTTTATGGTATAGGTTTATTACAGGTTGTTTGGTACAGGTTGGTGCATGGTTGATGCACTTGTTTATGGTACAGGTTGATTACAGGTTGAGGTAAAGGTTGATGCATGATTGATGCATGGTTCATATTTATTGGTATAGGTTTACAACAATATATCTAACAGTGATAGTGTGATAGTGGCTCCATCATTCTACTTCTACTTTAGGGTGGCAGGACGGGGCAAGGACAGGTGGTTGTAACCACCTTCCGGTTGTAGCCGGAGAACATAGTGGGTTGTATCCTTCTTCTAGTTGTAGCCAGAGAATTGGGGAGTTGGAGCTTCCCTTTGGTTGTAGCCTGAGAAACTAGGGGGTTGGAACCTCCTTCCATTTGCAGCTAGAAAACAAAGGAAGTTGGTTCTTCCAATGAATGTAATTCTTCAAGACATATAAGAAAAATAATTCCATGGTTTTCTCCCAATTTGGGTTTCCACGTAAAACACTGGTGAACTGTGTATGTGTCTGATTATTTATTTCTTACTTCTCATTATTGAATAATAATTCTACATTGATATAACATTTGAAGAAAAATTATTATAATTATGCTATTACTAATTCACCCCCCCTCTCAGTAATCCAACAATTGGTATCAGAGAAGGTTCCTTCAGAAATCAGTTTAACCACTAAAAGGTAGATCATGGAGAGTACCAACTTGTATAAAAATGGAATACCATAGTTTGATGGACAAAAGTATGTTTTTTTGGAGCATAAGGATGAATTCATATATACAGGCACATGATTTCCAGTTTCGAAATAAATTGTAGATGGGTACACAACACCAGCAGTTCCACCAACAAATGACAAAGCAATGAAACTCGATGAGAATAATTCCAAAGCAAAAAATTCACTTTTGAATGGTCTCAGTGATATAGTATTCACCAAAGTTGCACATTGTAAATCTGTTAAAGATATTTGAGACAAGCTTTGAAATATTTATGAAGGAGATTCAAAAGTCAAAGCAACAAAGCTTCAAATTTATAGAGGTCAGTTCGAACAACTAAAAATGAAGGGAAATGAAGGAAGATGAAGATATCGTAGCCTACTTCTTACGAGTCGATGAAACAGTGAATGCAATCATAGGATTGGGAGAAAAAATCGAAGAATCTGTAATTTTTCAAAAGGTACTAAGATCTCTTCCTACGATATTCAACCCTAAGATATCAGCACTAAAAAAAAGATCGGATCTAAACTCAATAAGCATGGACAAATTGCATGGAATATTCATAGCATATGAGATGAGAACTGAACAGGAAAATCCAGATGTAAAATAAGAAGCCTTCAAATCATCCAAAAGATCAAAGAAAAAGAAAAAGGAACAAGAAGAATATAGTAGCAACAACGACATCTCATAAGATGATGATGAAGTGGCCAACTTCGTCAAAATACTGAACAAGGGAACCAACGGTAGGTATAGAGGTAATTTTCCTTTAATTTGTTTTAATTGTGATGGTATTGGTCATTTTGCTAACAAATGTCCTCATAAGAAAAAGAGAAATRATGAAGGTTACTCAAAAGGAAGACAAACATATAAAGGTAAAAGAACTACAAATAAAGTTTTCAAGAAAAACGTTTGTACTAAAGATGAAATCTCATCATCAAATGAAGATGAAGTCAGTGACAGTGAAACAGAGAGAGTTTTATTCATGGCAGTAGAAGACTCTGATAAAGAAGACTCGGAAAAAGAATATGAAGAAGCATATGAAGAAGAAATTGAAGAGGTAGAAGTTGACTTCCGAGAAGAATTAATGAGTTCCATAGAAGTTATCAGAAGAGAAAAGAAGCAAAAAAAAGAAACTACAAGCAGAACTAGATAAGAAAAAAGACACTCAAGAACTAGAACACATGATCACAAAATTGAAGGTTCAAATAAAAGAAGATAAAAGAATTGAAGAAGCACTCAAATAATAGCTAGAAGGAAATGACAAGATCATTGGAAACCTGGAAGCAGAGATTGTCACACTAAGAAAGGATATTCAAAAGAAAAATATGCAGAATAGCTCAAAAGTTCTGAATGATATTATCAACAGTCAAAGATCTCATCTTGACAAGTCCGGACTTGGATACAATCAGACAGAAAATGGATCAAGCTCCAAAACAACAGAGAAAGAAACAAATCCAAAAAGCTATGCAAAAACAATCAAAGGGGATAAAAAGATATACAAGGAAGATTACAGGGGCACTCCTCCACCGAGAAGATTCTAATTTCAGAATCAACAACAAATAGACATGCCTCAAGAATAAGAAGGATTCATAAGAGAACCTCCTTTCAGAAGATCTTCAACTACTAGGTATCAAATTATATTTTTTGGTTTGTGTTATGCATGTAATAATTTTGGACATAAAGCTGTAAATTGCAGAGCTAACAACAAGAACAATAACTACTTTGAGAGCCATACACAAAGGGGTTATTCAAGAAGACCTAGTGAAACATAGAGAACAAGTTACAACAAGTTTGAATATTTGAGCACTGAAGTGGAATGTTACAAATGCAACAATTTTGGACACATGGCCAAAAATTGTAGAATGACAGTCCCTCCTAAAGAACCTCAATAGAGTCACAAACAAGAACCTCATAAAACGACATGAATAAGAAAGCAAGATCAATATAGCAATGAAAAATGCAGAGTCACTCTACAAGCTAAATAGAAGAAATGTGGTTGGTATGTTGACAAAGGATGTTCAAAAAACATGACAGGTGATAGAGACAAGTTTCTTACATTACGAAAGGAAAGAGATGGATCGGTCTCCTTCGTAAATGATGATTCAGCCAAAATCATTGGAAAAGGCACAGTCTGAATTGGGAACAAGAATGAAAAGGCATAAAATGTCCTACTAGCAGAAGATATGAAAAATAATATTTTAAGTGTGAGTCAAATGAGTGAAAAAGGTCATAAAGTTACTTTTGATTCACAAAAGTGTGAGATAAGAAAAGAAGGTTTAGGGAAATTGTTCGCTACAGTTACAAGAACTTCAAGCAACATATATGTGTTAAGCGAAATTGGAAATGAAAAGTGTTGTCTATGAAAGAAATATGAAAGTTGGCTATGGCATAGAAGAATGGGTCACATGCATTTTTATAACCTTGTCAAAGTCAGCAAAAGAGAAGCAGTCATAGAAATTCCCTAGATCACGAAACCAACCAACACTTTCTGCAAGCATTGCCAACAAGGAAAACAAACAAAGATCAGATTCAAATCAAAGAAATATTCAACAACAAAACCACTGGAAATTGTGCATACTAATCTAGTTGGATCCACTACAACAAAATGATTAAAAGGTGAGAGATACTTTATGTTATTAGTTGATGATTATACAAGAATGACTGCAGTTTTCTTTCTCAAGAACAAGTCAGAAGCTTTTGAAAATTTCAAGATCTACAAGGAAATGGTTGAAAATGAGATGGATTCAAGAATCAAATGCTTAAGATAGGATAATGGAGGAGAATTCACCTCAAAGGAATTTATGGACTACTACAACAATCATGGAATAAAAAGACAATTCTTCATCGCTAGGACACCTCAACAAAATGGAGTTGTTGAAAGAAAGAACATGACAGGACAAGAAATGGCTCGAACAATGATAATGGATTCAAAGTTGACAGATATTTTTTTGACAAAGGAAGTGCATACAACAATTCACATTCAAAACAGAGTAATGCTTAGAAACAACATTGATAAAAATCCCTACGAGCTATGGAAAGGAAGACCAACAAATGTGAATCACTTCAAAGTTTTTGGAAGCAAATGCTACATCAAAAGAGAAGATGGTAGAATGGGAAAGTTTGACTCTCGTGTGGAAAAATGAATACTTGTTGGTTACTCAAGTACAAGGAAATCATACAAGTGTTACAATCTAGGATTAAACAAAGTTGTGGAAAGCACCGACGTAACAATTGATGAAACAGGCAAACCAAAATCAAAGGAAGAAGAAAACAAATCAATGGAACAACTTTTCGAAGAAGAAGATGAAAAAAAAGTAGAAGAGGAATATGAAGATGAAGAGAATCCAATAGAAGCAGAAGAGCAAGTTCAACAAGTATCTCCAAAGACACCTAGAAAACGTGTACAGAAGAATCATCCTTCAGATTAGATTATTGGAAACAAAGATGCAAGAGTTGAGACTAGAAGAAAAATCCATTCACCAGAACAAACATACCTAGCACTCTTATCTACTATTGAACCAAACTATTTTGAAGAAGCCAACAAGGATGGATTTTGGAAAAAGGCTATGGATAAAGAATTGGATCAAATAGAGAAAAATGACACTTGGGAATTGGTTCCAAGACCAAATAATAAGAATGCGATCAACACAAAATGGGTTTTCAGGAATAAATTGAATGAAGATGGAAAGGTTACAAGGAACAAAGCTAGATTGGTATGTAAAGGATATGCACAAATTGAAGGAATCGACTTTGAAGAGACATTTTTCCTAGTTGTCAGAATGGAAGCAATCTGTTTGCTTTTAGCTTATGCATGCTCCAAAAATGTTAAAGTATATCATATGGACGTAAAATCAACTTTTTTGAATGGGGAACTTGAAGAAGAAGTCTACATTGAACAACCAGAAGGATTTCAGTTTTTAGAGAACACAGACTATCTGTGTAAATTAAAGAAGTCCTTGTATGGTCTAAAACAAGCTCCTAGAGCATGGTATTCCAGACTGGATAAGTATCTGCAGCAGGTAGGGTTCATAAAAGGAAGTGAAGACAACAACCTCTACATCAAGGTAAGTCAAGGTAATATTTTATTAATTGAAGTTTATGTTGATGATATTATTTTTGGTAGTGATGATGACAGGTTAAGCCAGAAATTTGCAAAAAACATGCAGAATGAATTTGAAATGTCATTACTTGGAGAATTATCCTTCTTTCTGGGACTTCAGATACATCAAAGCAACCAAGGAATTTTTATTTCTCAAACCAAGTATATCAGAGAAATTCTAAAGAAGTTCGGAATGGAATATTGAAAACAAGTTATCACTCCCATGCAAACCAGTTGTAAGTTGACCAAAGATGATTATTCGAAGTCTACAGATCAAGAGAAATACAGGTCAATGATTGGAAACCTACTATATGTGAAAGAATTCAGACCAGATGTAATGGAGGTAGTTGGACAGGTGGCACGATTTCAAGCAGCACGAAAGGAATCACATGTATTAGCAGTAAAGAGGATCTTAAGATATCTCAAAGGAACATGAGAGTTTGGATTATGGTATCCAAAAGAAGAATATCTATCACTTATTGCCTACGGAGATGCAGATTGGACAGGTTGTATTGATGACCGACGAAGCACCAGTGGAGCAGTGTTCTACTTAGGTGAGTGTTTGGTATCATGGCTAAGAAAGAAACAATCATCAATATCTCTATCTACAACTGAGACAGAGTACATCACAACAACAACATGTTGTACATGGGTTCTTTGGATGAAACAAACTTTGACAGATATAGAGGTTGAGTATGATGAGCCCATTCCAATATATTGTGATAATACAAGTTCCATCAGTATATCAAAAAACCCAGTGATGCACTCCAAGACGAAGCATATTCCAATCAAGTATCACTTTCTACGGGAACAGGTTGCAAAAAAGAACATCAAAATTGAGTATGTGGGCACAAAAGAACAAGTGGAAGAAATCTTTACAAAACCACTTCCGTGGGAAGCCTTTGAATATCTTTGCCAAAGACTTGGAGTTATTTCTACTCCAAAATGAATGATTTTTGAATGATTTTTGAATTCTTATCTTATATGTCTTAGATGTACATGAGGAAGCACCATAAGATGACAGTTCAGTCAGGGGGAGCAACCCCAGATGGAAAGATACATTTTCCATTGATGACAAAGGGGGGGAGATTTATCATATGCAAAGGACAGAGGCATGGTTCTAGGGGGAGCATGAGTGATATCATTTTAGTATTTCATCATAGTGTTGCCATCAATGCCAAAGGGGGAGATTGTTGATTAAGGTTGGTTGTCATTGATGTCAACCCTTGAAGAAATCCCTGTAGCACAAAGATTTGGGTAAGGAACCCAAGATTGTTTGATGTAAATATGACTCATTATTGTTTTGTCATGGTTTATAAGAAGTAAATATGGATGAACTCAAAAGTGGTCCCCTTCTGGTGAAATCCCTCATAGGAAGACACTTTGCGGAGTAAGAGAACCCATGCTTAATTGTGGAATAATGATATGAAGGACAGTGAATTTTCAAAGAAACTATCCTATATGGATAGTGCTTGTCATTTCATTTCTGGTGGTATGTAGAACGTCACATAACTCCTCACGGTTAGAGAGTTATGACCATGTGAAGTTGGAGAACCCAAGTTTCGGTAATGGACCCAAGTTTGTTTGATGAATAACGATATGTTTTTTTCTATATTTAAAGGTAATACTATTCTATATGGATAGTACATGTCATTCCATTTCTATTTTTATGTGGAATGTGACATAAATCCTCACGGTTTGATATTTATGGCCTTACGAAGTTGGAGGACCCTCATATGTCATCTAAAAGCCCCAAAAGGTCAAAGTAGTCAAAGTGGTTTAAGAGATTTTAAAAGGTAAATAATGAAGTGAAGTGATGAGTCTATTATAATTCAAAGTGAATACAAAATAAATTATTTCAATAATAAATTTAATGGATAAATTAGAAGTGGGTTGACCCTAAAATAAGGAAAGTGGGCCAAGTGACCTAGAAGATGTTTTTAAGGAAGCTACTTTGAGAGTATAAATAAGAGGCAAGACACTCTCATTTTAATCACACTTGACAATATTAAATATCTATAGGTGTCTGAGGTAACCAATGACATCTAAGCTGAATTTCTGAGGGATGGTGAAGAAAATAAGGCCAAAATGCAAGGAAGGATAAATTATTTTGATGGTACTTTGTAAGGTATGTTATTTACAGGTTATCTCACCATTTTACCTATAATTTTTTTATATAATGATTCATATCGTTAAATTGCTATTCCATTGAGAAAACATACCCACCTATCTATGGTAAAAAAGTCAACTTGTGGGTCATTGTATTTTGGGAGTTACACTCCGTGGAAAATAGGGTTTGTGCCTAGTCCTGAAACTAGTCAAAAACAAATGTTTCGGGTAAAAACATCATAACTTATTCATGAAAGATCCAAATTCAGTGAGACCAAATGTGTTGGTTAGGTTAAATTATTTAGTAAGTTGTGTAAAATTTTCATATCAATTCAAATAAAATTGCGTGCGGGGCACGCTCTACAAGGTCACTCTCTAGAATAAGCCAGAATTCAGCAAGGTATGCCATTTTTTCTATAACTCATTTTTTGAGTGGTTCCAAGTAGTGACACCTGGAGGAATTGCATAAAAAACACTAAAGAACATTGTTTATCAATTTCAGATCTTTATACATTACAGGTTCAAAGTTATGATTACTTCAAGTTAGGGTTGTTGACTAATCCAAAACTAGGCATGTGAGACTAAAGAAAAGCTAGATGAAAATGCTAGCCTCTTGTTGTTAAAGTTAAGGAAGGTTTGCAGGAATGTGATCATATACACCAGGTCTATTACAAAGCTACAAATCAGATTTGGATGATGAAATTGATGAGGGATGTTGGTTGAGGTACATGTTGAGTATATGGTTAAGACAAGTAGTTGATGAGTTGGCACATACATGAGGTGTATAGTTGATGATTTTGGTACATATTGATGAGTCATAGTTGATGAGTAGTTGAAACATGATTGGTACATACTTGGTACATGGTTGGATGCACCTGTGTATGGTAGAGGTTGATTATAGGTTGTTTGGTACAGGTTGGTGCATGGTTGATGCATTTTTTTATGGTATAGGTTGATTACAGGTTGAGGTATAGGTTGATGCATGGTTGATGAATGTTTCAGATTTATTGGTATAGGTCTACAATGGTATATCTCACAGTGATAGTGTGACAGTGGTTCCGTCATTCTACCTCTACTTCAAGGTGGCAGGACGGGGCAAGGACAGGTGGTTGTAGCCACCTTTTGGTTGTAGCTGGAGAACATAGGGGGTTGTAGCCTCCTTCTGGTTGTAGCCAGAGAATCAAGGAGTTGGAGCTTCCCTCAGGTTGTAGCCTAAGAAACTAGGGGTTTGGAGCCTCCTTCCAGTTGCAAATGGAAAACAAAGGAAGTTGGTGCTTCCAATGAATGTAATTCTTCAAGACATATAAGAAAAAACATTCTGTGGTTTTCTCCCGATTTGGGTTTCCATGTAAAACACTGGTGTACTGTGTATGTGTGTGATTGTTTATTTCTTATTGATCATTATTGGATAATAATTCTACATTGATATAACATTTGAAGAAAATGTATTATAATTACCCTATTAATGATTCACCCCCCCTCTCAATAATCCAACAAAACTTTCTTGTGATGATGGTTCAAAGGAAGTGAATGCCACTATGTATAGACAGATGGTGGGTAGTTTGAATTATCTCACAACAACCAGACCTAATATTGCATATTATGTGAGTGTGTTAAGTCATTTTATGGAGAAACCTCAAGAAAGCCATTGGAATGCAACAAAGGCAATACTCAGGTATCTAAAAGGAGCACTGAATTATGGTATGAAATATACTGATGCATTTGATGTTGAGTTAACAGGTTACTCAGATTCTGATTGGGCTGACAATCCATATGATTGAATATAAACCAATGGATATGCGTTTGGCATTGGATCCAGGGTTGTTTCATGGAGCAGTAAAAAACAACCTACTATATCTTTGTCTTCTACTGAAGAAAAATATAAAGCCTTGTGTGCAACAACGTGTGAAGCTGTTTGGTTGAGAAGACTTCTTCAAGATGTTGGATAAGAACAAAAGGAACCTACAATGATCAAATGTGATAATCAAAGTTTAATCACGCTGGCGAATAATCCGGTTTATCATGCAAGAACAAAGCATGTTGATGCTCAGTTTCATTTTGTTAGAGAAAAATTGCAGTCAAATGAAATAGCTCTTATGTATTGTAATACTTTTGAAAATACTACTGATATTTTCACTAAGCCTGTTGGAAATATTAAGTTTGAGTTGTTTAGGGATATTTTGGGTGTATAAGTCAATCCATTATCCATTAAGGGGGAGACTTGGAAATAATCGAGCACTAGATAGTTACCTAGACAAAATCTACTAATGTTTAATGTAGATCCTATTTTCATGTTGTTTGTTGTAACCACCTAAGTAGATTGGAGTCCTATATTATGATGTAATCTATCTTCATTGAATAATAGATTGTGAGCATATCCTCACCTGAGTGGTTTCTCCTAATTCGAAGTAATTCATTCTCTAGATTAATAGTAACCTACTCAAGTGAACATGAAATCTTCCCCAGAGATTTCTTTTTGCCTTATATTTAGAGGATTCCATACTTCTAAACTTAAAAACCCATCCCAAAATCGTAGAGGGAAACACAAGTCCCCAACCATACAAAGCCTCTTCCAATCCTGATGAAGATCAACCTGTCACCTATCCGACAACAAATCCTGATAAAAAAGGATCCACTTGTTCCCAGGAATAACACTGAAATGATCCTCATTGAATTGACACTGATTTTTGAAGATATTTTTAGGAATTGTGCCTCCACACTCCTAAACAACTATCCAAAATAAGGTCGCAATAGATCCCCATCTAAAACAAAACAATGACCCCTGTAAAATCCCCTAAGATGATAAATAGTTCAATAGAATATCATGAGAGATAATCTGTAAGATATTCTCCATCGTTAGAATAAAAATCCCAAACAAAATCATTGCCACTCTTTGTAATGATTCAAATATTTGGTGTGAGAAGAGGGTATGCATATGAAAACCCATGGGAGATCTCATGACTCGCTCAAAATTGATTACAATATCCATTTCTTGCATGTTGATTTGACACCCCTTTAATCCTCCAAGTGTTATTTCGTGACTTAGGGTATGTAATCCCATATGTCCTCACTGTTTATTGCTAGGGTCCCCACTGTTTTTTGGTTTCTTGGCTTTCCAACCAATACCCCTTCACATTATTTTCTCTTAAGACATGGTAGTAACTCAGGTGTAAAAATATAGAGGTTATTTGTAGAATACAACATAAAACGAAATCCATCATAGTGTCCTTTGTATTCGTATCTTTAATCATTGTATTTGTATCTTTAATCATTGATGATTAGTTGAGAGTCTCCACACACAATTAATTGTTGTATTTTCCTTTCTTAAGAAAGCTTCAATCCTTGATATATCCAATAAAACTCCATCAATAAGTTTCTTCAATTGTTCCTCAAGGGTTATACATAATCCCCTTCCCACCTACCATCCTAATAACAAAATAACTATTTTAGTAAAGAAAATTATCTCAATGAAAAAAATTAGACTTTTTTTAAATAAATATAATTACATAAACATATATAGAAAGGTGTAGTGTCTGTCTAAGTTAACACCTAGTTTGAAATAAAGTTTCAACTTAGAAAAACATTCCATTACACCATAATGTCGATGTAACAAAAGTTTAAAGTACAACCAATAATTAACCTTTGTCTTCAAGTACACTTAAGCAACACTCGTAATCATGGGTTACAATTCAATATTCTTTGACCATTTAAGATATTAGGATTAGAAGTTGTTCTCACATACTTACAACATTTGCAATTTCACAACATCACTATCAATCTATTAAATTCAATATAAGGATTTATGTTTAACAAATTTTCAACTATATTAAGGTTTGCGTGTCACATTAACCTACCTCGTTTCAAAGGCTTTGCATAGGGTGAGTTCAGCTAGGCATGTACTCAAATTATGCACAATAGTTGTTACTTCAATAAAGATGGTGCAAAACTATGTAATAGTTTATTTATTTAGAAATATTAACCTATATCATGGTGGATACATCTAATTGCATAAAATATGTTGTCAGTTTCTTCTCACAAAATCGGGTTGTTTTAACAATACTGTTGTAATTGCAACTATGCAATACTATACTTACAATATCATGCATGACTTTCACAATTTACCATTAATGATTATGTCCAATCATGATTTCAATGCCAATAATCCTTTAAATAACATGTAATTATGTCCATAGGAGTACATCTATTGAAAAACACTAGAATTAATAAGTTTTTAATCATAGATGTGATTTATGCAGACATAATTTAATATGTTTGGAATATTTTTAGTTTTCCCAATAAGTTAAAGGCTATGATTTTAACCATTAACTTTCTTTTATGTCAAAACATAGTAGTTAGTTATTAAAAGGGATGATTAATGTGATTAACATAATAATGACCTATTTCCATTATTAATACCATATTAATGTGATTCAACAATGATGAATCTAATGTTTCAATTAATGCACTCCTTTTAGAATCCATGATTAACAATGAGGAATCTAATGGTACTAGTTCTAGAGGAGTAATTAATTGACCAAAAACTATACTAAGTGAAATGAAATATTACTTCTCAGAATTCACCTCATTTCTCAAAGCAAGCCAATATGAGAATCATTTCTCAAAGGAAACCAGTATGAGAATTGTTAAGGATTCTTAAACTGTAATAAGTAATAAATGTTGAATGAATATAAATTTGTTCAAAGTAACCATAAATTGTTGCAAAGGTTTGTTGTATCAGGGTGAGGCAAAATCCATGAAGGCCAAGCATGAGAATAAGATCTAATCGAGAAAATATTTTACTAATGTGGTTGTGGAGAAATGGAGTATTTTAGGTGGAGAAATGGAGTATGAATGGGATGATTTTTTTGTTGCTCTCTTTAAATATAAGATGGTAAAAAAAATTGACAATAACAAGTGTTGCATGGTAGCGTAGTCCCTGCCGGGTTGAATTGGGAATAAATGCAGAGGGATAGCGAAAAAATGTCAGGGGAAGATGGAAATTGTAGTGCAAATGTGGCAAGCAGCATGCAGGACATGTGGTATCCATGTAAGAAATGACATGTGTCCTCTAGACTCCCATTTATTTTTTGAAACTATATAATCCATCTTTCTATGTTCGAAATTTTCGTTATTTCCAGTAGTCCTACTTTGCATGTTTTATCTCTTCAATGTTGTATCTGTTCAATGTATATTTTGAACTGGTTAGAGTTAAGTAAAATTTCCGTAGAGTTGTTTGTATATGTGCAAGGACAAAAAAAGTTATATGCATAGTAGCAAAAAAAGATATGCATGAGAAAAAAATAATTCAAATTAAATAAACACAATTTCTTGACATTCAACATAGTTGAAGATAATAATTTAGGAGCACATAAATATAAAAGGAGATAAAAATAGTGTTATTTGGAATATATCGAAAAATAATAGTGTGTTACATATTCCTGGAAATTTAAATGCGTTTGTCATATAGACTAGCATTGGGGCTCCGACGGACCCGACAAAAAAATATATGTATGAGAAAAAGACAATTCGAATCAAATAAACAAAATGTCTTGACATTCAGCATAGTTGAAGATAAAAATTTAGGAGCACATAAATATAAAAGGAGATAAAAAATATTTTTATTTGGAATATATCAAAAGTAATAGTTTGTTACATATTCCTGGAAATTTAAATGAATTTTTCATATAGACTGGGATTGGGGCTCCTACGGACCATAATTGAAATATGTACAAGAAATAGGAATGTGGAAAGAAGAAGTGGGCGATGGTAGAGTGTAATACCTGAAAAGAAGAAATTGGAAGGTATCAGTCTCTAGCTAGAGATTTCTATTCAGAAAAGGTGGAAAAATTGGATTGATAAACAGAGAAGGATGTGATGAGTATATACTTACAATGATGTTACATACCAGCCTTTTTTCTATTTGCTTGCTTATGGATTTTTATGTTGGCTTTCGTTGGTGACCCGCTTCAACTCCGTTTCAACGAATTCTTCAATGTAGCTTCTCAAGGGGGTGACATTGATCTCATTCTGGATTTTTATGTTGAAAAGATCCTTTTCTAATTCTCTTAGATCAATAGAAAGATTATGCCGATCCTAATCAATGTCTTCATTCTGTACCAAATATATGACTAGCCAGTTGGCCACGTCATCTTCACCATATTCAAGAATGCTATAAAAAAATTCTAAAGACAACGCCTTAAAAATATGAACTTGTTTATCGAAGGCTTGCTTGGTTAACATCAATGAGTTGACAATTAACTTGGGGTCTTGGAACTCGTTGGTCCTTCCGACTAAGTCTATTTTGGTCATCTTTGTGAATAATGTTTCTTTCTTTGATATGGTTTGCTCACATGATTAGACAACGAGATACAGGTTCTTCACCTTCTCTTTCCAACATGATTCTAATTGAGTGATCCAGATTTTGGAGGGGAGAAAATATTGTTTTATTGTCTTGTCTATAATTTTGTTGACATGAAAGGAAAAAGGGACAACCGTGTCCAAATAGAATCTTTCTTCATTTTTTAAATTCGTCTGCAGATGTTCGAGCAAGTTATGTTCCCTCATTCCCGGGGAAGCCATAATTTGTGATGTTTCCCGGGCCTCAGTAATCCATTCCATTCTTTTCTTGATATTATTCTCCACATATCCTCTACACGATCTGAGGAGGCTAGAGGATCCTTTTAACTTGGCTACAAGGGTGGAAAGCATGGCTATTTCCAAAGGAATGGAAGGCAATGTCGTAGGAATCAAAGCTTTCTCCAATTCCTTGATCTGGTCCTTTAGTCTGGCATTTTTAGCCTCAATGACTCCCATGGAACCATCAAGAGCATATTTGGTTTCTCTGAGAAGTCCATATATTTGGGACGGCCGCATTTTCAGAAGGTCAACGTCTGAACGATATTTTCCTTTCTTATTTTTTACATCTCTCTTTTCAATAATTAATTTTTTAGTTTTGTTGTAAAAAATAGCGCTCTCGACTATGAAGGATTCATTTTCGTAAAAAAATTCAGTATCAACTGTGTCCATTGGGAGACTATGCTGGATCGCGTCTCCTGGTTGATCAAGGTTGCATAATATGCTATCCTGGTAAGTGTCAATTTCTATGTTCTCACTTCCAATTTCAGGCTCTTCTGCTTGCCCTACAATTTTTTTTCTCTTCTTTTCCACGAGAAGCTTGTGAGAACTATCAATTTTAGGATGAGGAGGGTTGTTATCTACTCTTCCATTTGAAGAACTTTGAGTTTATTTGTTACTTTGGTATGTCATTGGAACGATGCTTTGTTACTGTGGTAGTTTTGGTCCTCACGCCCAAAGATGTTCATTGTATGTCCACATAATTACTAGCGAGTTGGTGCATTAGTTTATGAGAACATATGTTTGCTCCAAACGATGCTTGAAATGAATAATTGGAGGGGATAATATAACCCCCAAGAAATGTTGGTTCAATGCGTGTGAATGGGAAATCTCCTCAAGATATTTTCTCATTAATGAAAATATCTATGCGTGTTGGACAATGAGTTGTTAGAAGTAAAGCTTAATTATTGCATACTTAGAAGTGCGAAGGTGGCGGGTACGACGAAGACATGCGATGTTCCAAGCCGACAACATGCAAATGGAATTCCATGGTATTTGAAATTAACACTCGGAAGGGATAACAAAACCCTCTGCAAATCTTAGTTTAATGCGTATTAATGACAGACCTTCTCAAGCCTTTCACTCATCAATGAAAATTTATACAGTTCCTGCATGATGAGTTGTTAGCATTAAAGATCACTAATTGCATATTTAGAAACAATACCTTATCTATCTATCTATCTATCTATCTATCTATCTATCTATCTATATATCTATCTATCTATATCTATATCTATATATATATATATATATATATATACATTTTTTATTATAAATAAGTGCGAAGGTGACAGAGACGGGGAAGAGAAAGAAAGGAATACCCAAGTATGAAAAGTGGTTGGATGAGCTTCAAAATAGGTTTATAGGAGATAATGAGGAGAGGTGAGTGTCCAATGTTCAAATTTTATGACTCAGAATGTTTGACTGCAAAACGCGTAAAACAAAAGAGGGCATGATCGTGCAATTCATCGGGCGGTTTGTATATTTGCGAAATTCCGAGAAAGTGGCTTAGTATGGAATAGGGAAACGATTGGTCAGGCTCGTTTTCAGAATTAGGGATTGAATATTTCATGAACGAGCCAACCCGAGGTCCTGCGAATGACATTAAATGGTGTTTGAAATTAACACTTGGAAAGGATAATATAACCTTCTGGAAATATTGGTTTAATGCATATTAATGGGAGATCTCCGCAAATCTTGGTTTAGCATTAAACAATATTTTTTATTATAGATAAGACTCTTTTATTATAAACAAGTGAAATAAAGGAATGGCCAATTCTAAAAAGCAGTCGCACAGGTTTCAAAATAGGGTTACATGGGATTCTCAGTAGAGGTGAAGGGCCAACGGTCAAATTGTATGTCTGAGAAATTTTAACTGCAAAATGCATAGAAGGGAAGAGCGCAAGCAATGAATGGTCAAGTATGAAAAGAAGTCAGAGGGGTTTCAAAATAGGGTTAAAGGGGATTGTTAGTAGAGGTGCAGGCCGACGTTCAAATTGTATGTATTAGAATTTTTTACTACAAAATGTGTAAAAGGGAAGAGTGCATGGTGGGGCGGTCCAACAGCCGGTTTGTATATTTGCGAAATTGCAGGTGTTGTTTGCATGTTATGGAACAATGGAAAGTAAATATTTATTCCTCATGTCCAGTAACTCACAAATGAAAAAGTGGCCAAGTATGGAATAGGGAAACAGTCGGTCGGACTTGGTTGGAAAGAAGTGCGAAGGTGGCGGGCACAGGAAACAACGATTAGGAATTGAATATTTCATGAAGCCACCAACCCGACGATCCATGAAAGAGATTAAAAAAAATGGAAAAGTATGGAAAGCAGATGGACAAGCTTCAAAAATGGGGTGACAATTGTTCAATAGGAGACGTGAGGACCTGATGGTCAAATTGTAGCTCTCAAAACTTCCGAGTGCAAACTGTGTAACTAGGCAGAGGGTATGATGTGACCGTATAGTTGTAAATTTGTATATCACAGAAGTCTGGGTGATCTTTGGAGGTCACAGAACACTGGAAGTGCACCCTAGAGCCCGCCTCCTCAGGAATCTACGATCGAAAATGTGTCTAGGTATGGAATGGGGAAGCGGTCGATCGGATTCGCGATATAAAAGCACGAGTGAAAATGTGAAGCCATGAGGGAAAAGAGAAACGAGAATTTTGTTAAAGTATAGAAAAGGGAAAAGAAAGGATAATATATTCAAATCTGTAATAGATATCCCATTTCCTCGCAAGATCTTTTCTGCATGTTTCTGGAGAAGTTGTAAACTTGTTAAATATACTTGGAAAGAAGCGTTAAGGTAGCGGGTACAGGAAAAAGTGACTACGAATTGGAAATTGTCTGAACCTGCCAACCCGACGATCTGTGAAAGAGATTCCAATAAATGGAAGTGTGGAAAGCGGTCAAACGATATTCAAAATAGGGTGACAAGGGTTCCTGAGGAGACATGAGGCCCTTATGGTCAAATTGTATGTATCACAACTTTTGAGTGCAAAATGTGTAACAAGGAAGAGGGGATTATTTGGGAATTCGGAAGTGAATTTGTACATCGTGGAAGCCAAGTTGTTGTTTGTAGGTCAAGGAATACTAGAAGTGCAGTCTACCTGTCCGGGAACCCGCAAGCGAAAAAATTGGCCGAGTATGCAATAGGGAAACATTATTCAAATTATACCTAGTATATTGATATTTGTAATAGATATCCCAATACATCGCAGGATATTCTCTGCATGTTTCTGGAAAAAAATTCTACGAATAGTTACTATGACTATCTCCTGGAGGCATGGTGAGTTGTTAGGATTAAATCTCATTTATTACATAGTTGGAAAGAAATGAGAATGTGACGGGCACATGAAACAACGACTAGGAATTGGAGGCGTGAAAGAGATTCCAAGAAACGATGAAGTATGGAAAGAAGAGGAATGGGATTGAAAATTTGGTGACAATAGTTTTCCAGAAGACATGAGGACCTGAAGGTCAAATGTAGGTCTCAGAACATTTGAGTGAAAATTGTGTATCATGGAAGAGGGTATGATGTAGGAGTTCAAAAGTGAATTTGTGTATCATGGAAGTTCTGGTGTTGTTTGCAGGTCACAAAACAATGGAAGTGCAATGCAGAGCGTGTCTACATGGAAAGACACAATCTGAAAAGTTGCTAGGTATGGAATGGGAAGCGGTCGGTCGGAGTTGGGATATAAAATCATGAGTGAAAACATTTTAAGAAAAAACAGTTAAATAACTGGAAAGAGAAAGTAAAGGGGAAAAACAAATGGGAATTGGGTTTAGAAGAGGGAGAGGAAGGGATAATATATTAAAATATGTGTATCATAGAAGACTTTTGAGTGAAAACTGTGTATCGCGGAAGAGGGTATGATGTGGGTGTTCGGTAGTGAATTTGTATATCGCGGAAGTCTCGGTGTGGTTTGCAGGTCAGAGAACAATGGAAGTGCAATGTAGAGCGTGCCTACCTAGAAATTTGCGATCTAAAAAGTTGCTAGGTATGGAATGGAAAGCGATCGGTCAGAGACGGGATATAAAAGAATGAGTGAAAATATGGACACATGAGCCTGCCAAGTTGCACAGGTAGACATTTTTGGAAAAACGGTTAAATAACCAGAAAGAGAAAGTAAAGGGGAAAAACAAAGGGGAATTTGGTTAAGTATAGAAGAGGGAAAGGAAGGGATAATATATTAAAATCAGTAATAGGTATTCCATTTCCTAGCAATATCTTGTCTATATGTTTATGGATCTTCTAGCATTAAACTTCAGTTATTTCATACTTGAAAGAAGTGCGAAGGTGGCAGGCACATGAAACAACGATATGGAAATTGGATATTTCATGAACTGACCAACCCGACGATCCGCAAAAGAGATTCAGACAAATGGAGAAGTATGGAAAACATACAGATGGACTTCAATACTTCTTGCATATAATTTGAAATTTGCATTGCAAAACCATCATTTTCTAGTCCAATATTTTATCCACTTACTTGTTTTCTATTGTTCTTTTACCATTAAAAAGGTTGTGAGAAAATGCTTTATTGAAGATTAGTTTTTATCGCAACTTGTTGAAATGACTGTTCTCTTGATACATTCTTGGATGAATTTGACATATTACCTTGCGCGAACACGGGGACCGATCAACCCGCGAGCAATCCAGGAGCAGTTTAAAGGGATTTTGTTTATATATATTTAAAATGCATTCATATTAATGTATATTAATAGATTATGTTTTTTCCAAATGTAAACCATGTTCGAATTTGAATGGTGTTTTGGGCTCACAATTTCTTCTCAAACCTAGAAGCAATAGAGAAAAAAATATATGACTTTTCATTTTGTATATCAAAGAGTATTTTGAAATATAGGAAGTTGTAATATATGCACAATATAGAAAATGAAAATGTACAGGAAAATGAGTTAATTTTAAGAAGAAACACAAGTTTCAAATAACAAAACCAAACATTGAAGATCACCATAGAACAACCTTAAATATTTATATTCAGATAAACTGGGTCACATAATACAATTGAGAGTACTTCCCACGAAATATTTTTTTTCAAATTTGTAAAAATATATATAGTTCATTACATATTCTTTCAAATAAAAATGAGTTTGAAATAATGATTATGATTGGGACTACCGTGGAATACCAAGAAAATATGTACAAGAATGAAGTTTGTATAAAGAAGAAAGTCAACGATGGAAACAACAAGACCTGTCAAGAAGAAAACAAAATTGTCAGTCCTTGGTTAAAACTTTGTTAGAGTAAGTGAATGAAGACAGAAAAATGTGATCAGTATCAACTTACTATGATGGTGTCCCATGCCTTCTCATTTTCTTTTTGATGTCCTTTTATGGCTTTCCTCGGTTTTGAGCTTCATTCGTTATCTGGTCGACAACCTTTTTGAGCCATTATTAAATGTAGCTACTCATGGGCGCTACGTTGATTTCATGCCAGAATTTTATATCAAACAATTCACTTTCCAAGTCCCTTAGATCAATAGACATGTTGTGCAATGCTTCTTTAATATATTGGTTTTTAATCACATAACTGACTAGCCAGGTTTTCACGTCATCTTCACCATATTCAAGAATGCCATAGAAATTTTCAAATGACAGATTTTTATAGATATGAACTTGATCATCAAATGCTTGGTTGCTTAAAAAAAATGTGTTGAATATCAATTTAGGGTCCTGGCTTTATTAGTGTTTTCATCTAGATCTATCTTAGTTAACTTCTTGAATAGTTTGTCTCTTCTAGATATGGCTTGGGCACATGATTGAACGATATCATTGAGGTTCTTTATCTTTTCTTTCCAGCATGCGTTTAGCTGGTCTATTCGAACCAGGGAAGGGTGATCCTCTTGTCCTCTTATGAATTCTATCATACCAGTAACTTTAACACCAAATGGTAGAGTGGCATCGAGGTATAAACCTTGCTCATTCTTGAGATATTATTACAGATACTCATGAAAAACATGAGCTCTTGTTCCAAAAGAGATCATATTCTTTGACATCTCCCAAGCCTCTGTTATTAATTCTATTCTTCTAATTATATTGTTTTCCACATAGCCTCGGGCTGATGTGAGAAGGATTTCTGATCCTTTTAACTTTTCCCCAGGTCAAAGGAGTAACAAACAATGGAAGAGGCATTAGAGTTGCCTTGAATTCTTTGATTTTCTCCTTTAACATGACGTTTTCTATTTCAAGGCCGCTAATAGAGTTTTCTAGAGCATCTCTAGTTTCTCAGTGTATCTGAGAGATCTGAGAAGGGTGCATGTTCCATAGGTTGATCTATGAACGATATTTTCCTTTCTTATTCTTTACTTGTTTCTTTTCAATAAACAAATTTTTGGATTCGCTGTAAAAAACGACTCTCTAAAATGCAAAAGACTCTTCTTTGTCCAATGTACCTATGCCAATTATTTCCATCCCAGGATTGTGCAGAGAATTTCTCTCTAGCTGGTTGTCATCAGGGAACACTTTGTCAATGTCAATTTCTATTTCCATATCTTCGAGGGAGAGATCGTGGATATCAATTTACTTCCTCTCGGTACCTCCCGTTCTTGGACTATTGTTTTCCATTTTTTGATCGCGAGAAGTTTGTGACAACTTTCAATTTTTCTGATGGGAGGTTTCTTATCTCCTCCTATGCCCGAAGAACTATGTGTGAGTTTTTTACTTGGGTAGGTTGTTGGAGTACTACGCTGAGATGTTGTGGTCTTGGGTGTGGCGATCGACTATTCATAACTTTTTTCACCTAGGCCTTTTCCTTTGTGCTTGGGCGAGTCATTGGTACTGGCACCAAGTTCATTCAGTATAGTGTCAATGAAATAATTGTTGAAGTGGTGTGTGACCATGAAATCCCCAACTTTCCAAGGTGGAGAGATGAATTGAATTTTTCTTTTTTCATGGGAAAAATGCAACCAATAGATGTAGTGCCTTGCTATTCCAACAAAAAACATTGTACTAGTTATGTGACATGGGTCAAATTCACAATTTATCCTGTTACACATAGACAGTCCAAGGAATGGGTAGAAATTCGCTACGACAAAAATTAAATAAGATGACACAAAGAATTTTTTCTGCCTTCTGTATTGCAATAACTGGGAAAAGATTTCAATGGAAATCAACTTGCGGTAATGGAAGATGGCTTCCTCCTTGAATGTAAAATATAAAATATATAGAATCATCCGAGAGATGCTGGTTGCACTTTCATGTCTCATTATCCTCGTGAACATCCATTCAATTTTCCGAAAAATATTTTTAAATTCACTAACCTGTATTATGGCTATGTCTCAGGGAGCGCCTGCTGGGTTCTGTAAGAACTTCAACAAGAGGTCCAATTCATTACCATGCTTCTTTAAGAACTATCTGCAATTCTCACCCTTGAAAGTAGTCATTGGGTCGGGAAGTGTTAACATCTTTCTAAATACTTGACGGGATAGGGAAACTTGGGAATGGTTTCCCATATGGATAATTTGTTGGTTCAGAATATAGTTATCGACGCAGCATGTGACCAACTCCTTAAAGTAAAAGAAATCGGGGAAAAAATCTTCTGCTGTGATTCCATATGTCGAGATAACTTTCTTTTGGGTAGAAGGGGATGAGAAGTAGTCATAAGATATGGAGCACTGAAAACTCTAGTCCTCACGCCCGAAAATATTTAGGGTATCTCCACATAAATGTTGTCGAGCTGCAGCCATAAGTTGATGAGAACATTCCTTTTCTCCTAATAGTATTTAAAATAGATGATGCAACATCATACTATAATATCTGGTAAATATTGGTTCAATGTGTTTTAATGGGAGATTTCCTCGAGCTTCCCTCCTTTTAATGCCAATATTTTCAATGTTTCTAGTGATTCGTGACTAATAAAGGCATAATTAATGTGCATTGGGAAGCACACAAAGTTGGCGAGGATGGACGACAACGAAAACTGCTTCGAAAATTTTGTGTACCTAGAAGCCCGCCAACCCACGAATCTATAAGAACAGAAGTTGAACAATCCACTAAGTATGGAAAGGCGGGGTAAAATTATTTCAAAAAGTTGAGGTAAATAACCATTTTTCCGAGCTGATATTGCATTCTTGCTATGATGATGCCTTAAAAAAACTAAAATAAGAAACTAATCATATTCCATAATATTCTCCCATTAATGCCTTTTAATGGGAGATGCCCTCGAGCTTTCTTCGTAGTAATGCCAATCGTTTTGAACATTTGTCATAAAATGTCACTAGTAAAATCATATTTAATGTGCATTGGGAAGGGGCGAAGGTGGCGGGGATGGAGGGGAATGAAAAATGATTTCGTACATTTTTGAACGTGGGAGTCTGTGGTCGAATTGTAGATCACCCAAGTTTTTGATGAAGTATGTATACTCCGAACATGGGGCATGAGAGTTTAATAATGCCTACCCGAGAACCCGCAACCATAAAATTGGCTAAGTAAGGAAATGAAAGTGGTCGATTGGACTCGTGATGTCAGGATATAGAATTAGTGAGTCTGCCACTTGGGAGCCCGCTATCATAAAAATGTGACTAAGTATAGAAGAGGAAAAAAGAAAGGGAGTGAGGAACTTTATGCTCGATAGATGAACAATTTCTGATAATTGTGAAGCGATATAAATACATCGACTAAGGTGTATGAGAGTTTGGGGCATGGGAGTTCCATAGGGCCTAGGTGGGAACCGACGGGCATAAAAATGGCTAAGTATGGAAACGAACAATGGTCTTTCAGACTCGTGATGTGGAGATATAGATGGATATTGAATTTTTGAGTCTGCAACCCCGAGAACCTATGAGCATAGACATGTGACTATGTATAGAAGCAAAAACAGATAATAGAGGGGAAGAAGAAAAGGGAAAAAGCGACAATTATAGAAGAGAAACAAAAGGGAGTAAATAACTTTATAAGTCACAAAACAACACTTGATCTTAAGCATGGAAAGGTGAGATAGTCAGACGGAGTTATCGTAGGCAGAGTGAGGCTTGCGAGTTTGAGGAGCCTGAGGTCAAATTGTAGATAACCAGAGTTTTGTGTGAAAGATGTATATCCGAATACGGGGCATGGGAATTCGATAATGGCTTTGGGGGAACCCACTGCCATAAAATTGGGTAAGTGTGGAAAAGTACTACAATTAGTCATACGTATGATGTGGAGATATAGACGGATGTATAATTTCTCACTTCGCCACCCCGAGAACCCGCGAGCATAAATATGCTACTAAGCATAGAACCAGAAATAGATAATATAGGGAAATAAGAAAAGGGAAGAATGGGTAAGGATAGAATAGGGAAAATAAAGGGAGAAAAGTATTGTATTCGTGACACAAGAATACTTATTCTGATAATTATCAAGCTATAGAAACACATCAACTATGAGAAAAATATTTTCAGCCATGGAATATAGATGAAGCTCAACATACCCTGGTTCAGGATATAAGAGATGTTTATATATATCTCAACAAGCAATAGACAAAATATATGACTTGGCACATTTATATGCAAGTATTTAGATGGACTGATTGTAGGTAGAGTGAGGCCTAGGGGTTCGATTCAGGGGTCAAATTGTAGATGACCAAAGTTTCGGGTGCAAGACACATACCGTGAACATGGGGCATGAGAGTTTGATGGCACTTACGCACGAACCTGCTGCCATAAAATTCGTCAAGTATGAAAACAAATGGTGATCGGTTGGAGTCGTGATGTAAAAATATAGATGGACATGGAATTTGTCACTCTGCCATCCCAGGAACCCATGAGCATGGACATGGGACTAAGTATAGAACCAGAAACTAATAATAGAGGGGAAGAATAAAAGGGAGAACGGATAAGTATAGAAGAGGAAAAATAAAGAAAGAAAAGAAATCTATGGCTCACAGATCAACACTTAGTGTGATAATTATCAAGTGATAGAAACACATCAACCATGGGAAAAAAATATAGCTGGAAAAAATGGACAATGTATGTATATCAAAGTTTTTTTGTTACCATACCTCTTAGTCTCAGGCATACGCCCTGTATTTGCTGCGGCACATTGTACTCCATCCTTGTGACCAATCACTATGTTCTTGTTTCAATGTAGCAATACAAAGAATACAATGGACCTGAAAGAATGTTGCTACGTAGGAACACATGGAAAAAGATGGAGTACAAATTTATTTACTTGAATACAACAACACAGAAAATAGAATTGACATAAAGAGAAGTTAATATACAGGAAAATATGGAGTATCCAAGGAAAAAAACAACAAAGCTGCAAATTAGTGTAACAAATATAGACAGAGTAAATGAAAAACAATTGGATATGAAACACGGGTAGAAATATGCACCTTTGCATGGATTCTTCTAAACTTCTGGTTAAGAGTTATTTTCTTTGTCTAGTTTTTCAGTTTGTTTCTATGAAAAAAAAACATAAAACAAGATGGACATGAACATAAGTTGACATGTAAAGAAAAAAGCGAGGAATATGTAAATAGAGTAAATAAAATAGAATAAAAGGAATAGAGTAATAGATAGTGTTAGAAGAATGTGTCCTTTTTGTTTTTTGTTTATTTTGTTCATCCATGTTTGTGTATATATAAAAATTTGTGTAAAAAACGTTTGTGGCCCAAATCAATAACAAAGAAGGGAAAACTAAGTAGTTGCATAGCGTGGTTTTCTGCAACAAGACAGACATATATGATTTGAAACATAGAAATATGATTTTGCAATATGTTTGATGTATATTTCATAATTCAAGTGCAATACAAATTGCATCGTGATCAGACCAGTATGTGTACAAACTAGGAAAACCTAATAAGTTGGATAACTTGGTTTTTTGCAACAAGCTAAACATATATTCTTTGAAACATAGAAATATGTTTTTTCAATATGTTTGATGTATCTCTCATAATTCAAGTGCAATGCCAATTGTATCGTGATCATACCAGTATGTGTCTAAGATAAATACGTTGTAGTGAGAAATGGGCACATTCGACCATACATGGTCAATAAGTGTGTTTTGTACATGCCTTTTGCTGTTCAAAAGAAAGAGGAAACTATATTTTCACATGTATGTGTACATTTTATAGTGATCCGACCAATATGTGTAGAAACCATGCAAAACAAAGAAGTTGGATAACTTGGTTTTCTACAACAAGCTAAACATATATGCTTTGAAACATAGAAATATGATTTTGCAATATGTTTGATGTATCTCTCATAATTCAAGTGTAATACCAGTTGTATTGTGATCATACCAGTATGTGTCTAAGATAAAGACGTTGTAATGAGGAATGGGCACATTCGACCATACATGGTCAATAAGTGTGTTTTGTACATGCCTTTTGTTGTTCAAAAAAAAGAAGAAACTGTATTTGCACATGCAGTTTTCCAATTCTTTTGTTCTGGCATTATTTTGTAGCATGTCAATATTGAATTCGCCTACAATGTAAATGGTTTGGTTCAGATGAAAATGTTCCAATGCATTGGAAAGAAAATTTAGTATGTTAGAGAATGTTGCATGGGGAGAAGCATAGAGATTCAGTATTGCAATTTCTGATCCATTGAAAAATACTTTTGCAAGCACCATCTCAACATTGTTTTCCTCGAAATGTATATGCTCCAAAATTGTTACATGTTTTTTCACCAATATCATCATGCCATGTGTAATGTAACTCGATATGCAATTATGATTTGGAAATTGTTTGTTTTGCGTGCATAATGCCATGTATGTTTCTTGTAAGCACAAAATATTGGATTTCATTGTGTCATAGTCATTGAGTATATCATCCATATGTGCATGTAAGTTGTGTGTCTTAAGTGAGAGAATTGATACATATGATTTTGTTTGTATCGATTGGTAATCATACTGCAGATGCCACTTTGTGGTATTCCTGAGGCGTTGCATCTCAATATCAACTTTGTGTTTGAATTTGAAGTTATATTTTGTAAGAGGACTTAGTAAATACAAGGACTCTATACTTCTGACAAGGGACAATGTTGTGTATACAAGTCCATGTATTCGAATAATAGCAGGCTCAAATGAAACACTATCAAGTGTTAGTCCTTGCGATCTGTGGACTGTACGTGCACATGCAAGTTTAATCGGAAACTGTTTTCGAATATTCAGTCGATCTGTCTTTGCAGATGTCAATACTGGTTTTGATATTCGCAAGATAGGTGTCCAATCACTTGTAGTGTTTGAATTATATAGATAAGCCAACGTGTTTGCTTGTCGATGGACTATATGAAGTTCATGGAACTTAATCCAGAGGACATCGAGTTTTTCTATTTTGGTATAGTCTTTGAGTATTCCATCTGACCATTGACCAACCCATCCTGTGAATCATAGTTGCAGGCATATATTTCAACCAACATATCTACTTTCAGGACAAGTTGCAAAGGTAAAGTGGTCATATTTCCATGACATGGAACATTTCCATGGTTGTCTTCTTCATGGTCAATTGAATTGATGATGATATCATCAATAGGCATGAGTGATAACATGAACCTGTTATGCATTGAAACATCCCTATTCATGTAGAAAAGGTAAGGGAAGGTTGGGTCTGTTGGTGCAGGTCGCATGCACCTCGAATTGATATATGTTAATTCATCATGGGTTTGGTTGTTTTTCTTCATTCTATTCATAATTGCAATAAATGTTTCATCTATCTGGCGCATTGTAGTATGCAATTAAAAGCATTTAATATTGTCTTTCCAGAAGTCATGCATCACTATTTGCATGTTGACTGTAGGTTGTTCAAATATCAAAGAATCTTGGATGGGTTGTGCCTCGTAAAGATCCCCACAGAATATCATGTCAATGTTTCCAAAGTATTTCATGTGCACATGTTTTATCTTTCTTAGTTGTTTTTCAATGGAATACAAGAAGCAACTTTCAATCAAAGATGCCTCAAGACAAGTTGTAGTTCGTCATAAATCTTAGAAAAGGTACCTAACATTTCCTTGTTGAGTGGAAGAAACTGTGACTTGTTGAAAGGCATAAAAAATGTAGAGTGGACTATTGTTCCACCTGCATTATATGCATCTTTTTCTGTGTATGCAACTATTAGGCCCTTTGGTTTCATAGGATGAGAGGAACTGTTTGAATCATAAATTC